>JAAGWQ010000165.1:0-49684 GCA_013396295.1 Fusarium heterosporum | reverse complement strand
GAATGATATATATAAGTTTATATTAATTTAGAACAGACTCCTGTCCCTCACAGCTTTTACACTGCAATTCGTATAACGCCATCTTTTAAGAATTGCGTTTTGACACGAGCAGGCCAATACGTACTACGACAGGTTACAAAGGGGCGGGTGAGTGCATAAGACATGCTTGTTGCTGCTGTTGATGGCAATCATTGTTATCCTTCTCAACTGGACAACGGGCCGTCTCATACGGCTTCTTACACAAAACTATAATCAGATATATATAACCGATCAATGCAGGAATTCTGTGTGACAAAGGAGGTCTATTTTGCATGTTCTACTGTCCTAATATGTTCCCAGGGTATATCCGAATCAACCACCTCCTGAATCTCAACCAAACTCCAAAGAAATAATTACAAAAGAAATCTGACCCATCTCTTATTCATCCTCGTCCTCCTCGAGCATCTTGTTTCTATTATTGCGCACCATAGCCAAAAGGCTACTGTCTTGCCTCAGCGTTGGCGCATGCGATGATCGAGATGAAGAAGCCTTGCTTTGCCCACCTGCCCACTTCCTCTCTTCCGCAACCACCAATCTCTCTTGTGAGCGTCTGAACCCAGGGTACGCGGAGTATATGCTTGAGGCTGTTACAGTCGAGCCGTTGTCCTCGGCCCGCTGGGTTGTGGTATGTGTTGGTCTGGGGGTTCCTGAACCACCAGTCTCAGTCTCAACAGTCGTCGGTAATCCGTATCTCTCACAGAACTCAAGATGAGCTCGGTTATCAGCAAAAGTAGAAGTATTTGGGTCTTCAGTGTTGTCACTGTTTGGCGCAGCAGGACCGAGGCGTGAAGGCAAGTCCTCAATCACGGTCGCTGGAGGCGAGAATACCGAGACGGGCTCCCAAACAGTTCCTACGGCACTGCTACTATAGGTGCTTCGGGGTGGGCTAGGCATCTGCTGGGTTTGTCGAGTAAGACTAAGCGGGAGCGGCACAGCGCTTTTGTTGCTAAAAGTTGACACACTATCGGCGTGTCGCTCAGGCACAGCTCTCTGACCTCCCGAAGCAGGAGCTCTGTGGCTCTTCTGCCTTGCCATGGGAGTGCTATGCGAACGGTTGCCCACTGATTTACCTACAACATTCTGTGCATAGTCACTGAAGGCGGGATGCATATCTTGTTCGAAAATCTTTCGCCGCTGTTCGGCTGTGAGGCCTTGTCGCTGCATCTGACAATCCATCCAGATAGATGCCTGACAATCTTCATATTCTTCCATCCGGCCTTGATTGCTACCTTGACTCGACGTGGTTTGATAGCTCGAGCCCCGGCTGAGGTCCGAATGTTTGTCCCCATGGCTGGTCTCAGTCCCATGGCTCTGTCGGGGATGTTGCTCACGGGAGGCCCGCTGGTGATGGCCACGACCATGTCTATTGCCTTCTTCATGCGCTCCCGTTCGACGACGACTGTTCGTTTCAGTTAACGCTGCAGGCAAGCGACTACTTCGAGGACGCTCCTCTCTCAAAGACGTGATGATACTCAACAGATTACCAAGTTCTTCACTCATCAACCCACTCCCAGTCAGAATGACCCTGCGACAATCAGCGTCAAACTGACCGGTCCAGGACTCAATCAGTCGAAGTAGTCTGGGGCCGCTACGGCCTCGGTCAATATGGCGGTCGCGGCGCAAGATGAGGTTTGCCCGGAGGTCAGCAAGGACCTGGGGTCTGCCACCGATAACCGACATGATGCAGGCTTCGCATTTGCTTCTGACGATAAGGTCCGTAGGTGAAGCGCGATCGTAGCCAAATGTGGCATTGAAGGCATCGCGACCGAACCAAAGTCCAGACACGGCATCAATACGATCGAGCCATGCAATGACAGTTTTGGGGAAAGCGATACGTGCTCGCCAAGTTCGCAAAAGCTGAATACGCTCGGTGCATTCAGAGACAATAAGGAGCATGAGACGTCTGATCAACTTTCGATTGAGATCATGGTGAAAAGGACAAAGGCAGGCCGAAGGCATACCATCATCAACATGTTGCAAGGTAAGACTTTCGAGTCGAGCAGACAAGCGGTCCCGGATTTTCATCGAGCGGCGATTGGACTTGTGAAGTCTAGATATGCGTGCTTGCTGATCCAACAGCCACTCGTGATCTGGCATGGTTATTCTGACTCCCGGGTCCATCCAGAGCAAATTTGTAAGCTCATCAAGTTGTTCGGCTGAGATATCACTGAGTGGTAAAGCGTTGAGCTCCTCCATGTCGGGCCCAGGGTTGGTACGACGAAATGCCATGGGTAGCAGTGAGACAAAGATTGACAATATCGTTGTGATTGCTGGCTCAGTTTGTACTTAAAAGGTTTTTTGGTCGAGGCAATTTGCTCAAACGGTATCAAACTCTACAAAGTAGTTTTTGAGTTAATTTTGCCAACCTTTCAGAATAGGTTCTCCTTACGTTATATACGCAACCATCGTAAGCAGCTTTCATGAACATACAAAGTGTTTTGGCAAAACCATCCACATGTTCTTCATAGTTAGTGCACGGGCACAACGAACAATCCGCAGCAACCTAATTCAGTTACAAGCCATCGAGATAGAAGTGATGTTCCCATAACGCTCGCCTTTGTTCGTGCAGACAAGCAAGTGGTGTGAATGCGACGCATAGCCTCTTGGTCTGTTAGCAGAGGGCTAAAAGCATGTCATGCTGCTCCGCACACCTACCTGTGGCGTATTAAGAATTCTGGAAGAGCCAAGGTGTGAAGTAGCAGCTCAAACAGGGAGCCGATGATTATCCGCAAGCATAGAAATGATAATGGTTGGGCGAATTCGTTAGTCGTTCGATCGTGGTGAGGCATGGCTCTCGTGGAACATTTGTTGGGTTTTATTTGTTCTGACAAAAGAAACAAGATGAACAATGAAGTGTTCAGATATTGATGGGGTCAAATGGGCCCCTAAACGCCTTCCATCGAAATGCAACATTCCTTCCAGTCGTAGCGTTGCGTAGGATACCAACCGCCAGCGATAACTCCCAGTATAAACAGAAAAGGTGACGAGAAATACTGTGGCTTCACACTAGAATACAATAGCAAAATTGGGTTGGCACCAGACAGTCCTTTCCCTTCGTCGATACCTATCCCTTCGCTGCAACGCCTTGAGAACCCATAACTCCGTGATCATGCTCATATGTCGTTAGTAGGGTATCAGACTTAAGTCATCAACTTCGGGCATATTGATGTCGCGGGTTCTGGGCCTGCTGCTCCATTCGTAACCGCTCCTGGCGGATTTTAGCCGCTTCAGTGCCATCGTCAGGCTGGGCCATTTCTTTGAGCCAGGGATGCTGCAAAGCTTGCTTGGCGGTAATACGATGAGCAGGGTCGTACACGAAGATCCTCTTCAGCAAGTCGACAAAATTCTTGAGGAAAGTGTTGTTTCCAGGGATGATTTGCTATTTCATGTTAGTCTGGGTCGTATCAAGTTGGATAAGTAATTGCTTACGTCAATGTGCTTCATCGCCTTCACAAAGCGGCGGGAGCCGCGAGTCGTGTCTTGTGTAGGATAATCAAGTCTAAGACGTTTGAAATACCTGGCATGCGTAAGTATATGTATGAAGAAGTCTCGAGGGAAAGACTTACTTGGAAGCAGCATTGCCGCCACTTCGCGTTGACATCTTATTCACAGCTTGGACGAGGTGGCTATCGATCCGTGATCCAACGACGGCCTCCATCATAGCCAGATGCTCAAGATTATCGTGAGTCTGGAAGAGAGCATCCCCAGTAAAGAACTCGACAAGGATACAACCTATGCTCCAGATATCGCAAGGGAATGACCATCCCAGACCCAAAATGATCTCTGGTGCACGATAATGGCGTGTTGAAACTACAGAGGAGTGGTATTCGTCTTGGAATGTGGCAGAGCCAAAGTCGATCAGTCGGATCTCGGTGTCCAGCAAGACGCGGCGTTGCGTAGCCTGTCGATTTATGGTAGTAGAGGAAGAAGGTATCTTGCGGTTATAAGTGAAGGTCTGGTACGAGTGGTCGCAGAGCAAGATATTCTCAGGTTTGAGATCGGTATGAATCAAGTTAAGATCATGCAAGACTGGACTGAGTTAGTGCACGGTCTATTGAACTTGACAACTCATACTTACAAGCAACGCTTGTGAAAAGCTGGCGAGCGAAACTCTGGATCTGACTGTTTGGGAAAGGAACAAACCCGTTGCCCTTGAGGAAGTCAAAAACACTCTGGTCAAGCAAGTCCATGACAATACAAATATGGCCTCGATAATCGAAACAGTCTCGCAAATGGATGCACCGATTACGGTTCTCCTCGTCATTCCGCTTAAGTGTTTCAAGAACGCGAAGTTCAATTCTAGATGCGTCCCGGTATTTCTGTACTGATCGGATGATCTTGACAGCAACAGCCTTATTGCGTTTTCGGTCGCGAGCTTCAACGACTTTGCCGAAGGTTCCTTGTCCCAAGAGGCGGACAATTTGGTCTATAAAACTCAGTTAGCGATATATCAAACGATATTGATGGCCATCACTTACACTTCTCTGTGAGCTCAGCATCCGGAACAACGATGTAGTGGCCATCGTCATCGTCGACCTTGACAGACTTGTTATAGTGTCTCTATCGGGATGTCAATAATCACGTTACATAAGTCTGGGGAATAATGCGGAGTAAGAACTCACGTCATGGATGACCTGAACGTTAACCTCTCCCGCCTTCTTGGGAGGGTAAGGTGGAGGCTTGTATGTAAAGAAATCCCCGAGGCCATCTACGTCGCGACGTTTGGCTTCATTGGCGACCTGCTGACGGGTGCGCTTTCGCTTGAGAGGAGCCTGGGCCTCCTCATATTGGCCATTGGAGGAGAGCGAGGTGGGAGCAGTGGTGTTAAGGGCAGAATTGGTGCGGTCGCTGCTGGAATTAGACGAGCCCGCTGGCGTTGACATCTGCAATGGGGTGTTCTTCTGTGATTCAAGATATTTAATGTGGTAGCCCGAGGCCTGGACCGTGCCAGACTCGTCCTCTCGTCTCCTCTTCTTGGCGACCTGACGGGTCGTGTTATCGCTGGGCGCGGGAGCAGTACCATTCGTGATTTTTCGACTGGTGTTCGCTTCAGGTTCGGGTGTATCATCAATGACGATGATCTCCTTTGGGAGACCATTTTTGTAGAAGGTAGTCCAGTCGGGTTCTCGGGAACGTCGACGCTTTCTCGAAGACTGCTCCGCGTTGGAGGTTGAGGCAGACTCAGGCATGCTGCTGACAGAATAAGCCGCGTCGTTTCGCGGACTAGGTTCCTGGGCTTGCTGTGCAGTGCGAGAATTTGACGAATGGGTCAATGCCGCTCCATTTGAGGCCGATGACGAGTATGCCAGAGGTGAGAGTTGATAGGGAGGAGGCAGAATAGCGCTGTGAGAGGGCGAGACGGCCGAAGAAACCGGAGGTGGAAGGATGTTCTGGTTCGAGGCAGCAGAACGAAAGTTGGCGCTGGGGCTTGGCTGATACGTCTGATGATGCGAGTGCGAATGCGTGTATGATTGAGGATAATGATGAGGATGATAATGCGGAAGCGTGGCCGTGGCCGTCGTAGGTGTTGACATGATGAGGGAAGGCAAAGCCACCCAGGGCTTAAGCGTCAGAAGTAGCGATCACGAAGAACAAAAACGAGATATATGCAAATGTGCCGTATCGAACGGTACAGGAGACCGAGAAAATCGTCGAAGCGATTCGAGTGTGAAGGCTCTCTCCAGGCTCATGTATGTACGAGTGCGTCGTGGTCGTGAATGAAGTGGAGGAGAAACATTAACGACGGGAGCAAAGAGAGGCGAAATAGAACGGACTGGGGTAGGGAACCCGGGGGCGTTCTTAGTGGTTTTGCGGACGATGGCTTTGCGTGGTGGTGAGGGTGAGAGAGCCTGTGAGGGTGGGTTGGAGGGAGGTGCGGGACCTGGGCCTGGAGAGATGCCCGGGAAATGCTCAGTGGATGGATGGGGGCAGCCTCAGCGGGTGTGCTAGGTGATAGGCCTCAGAGTACAGGGCAATGGATAAGAAATGGTCGCTTTGGACCAGGTGACAGAAAGACCTAGGCAGCTTTCGAGCAAAGCTTTGAGTTCTCTACTCAATCTTTATTACCCCTAGGTTCAGACGGTCAAATCTTCTGACACCCTGTAGATAGGCTTAGTGGATAAACAGTTGAGGTGCACTGTGGGCGGACCCTAGGTGCCGTGTAATGGGACTTATTATTCAATTAGTCCGGGTCTTTCTTTTGCCAAAGTGGGAATAAAAACAAGAGGCAAGGGCAGTGCGCGCATAGGGACCTGGCAGTAGGTAGCCAAAAGAAAGCACGAATCCGTTCGGTTGAGTCGAGTGGAGTGATTTCACGAATCTGCCCAAGCCCGGTTGAAGGCGTCACGGGCATCCCATCCATTTGTCTTGGGAAGAAAGCGTCGGCCAAAGTTACTGGGTGGTCGGGGGACTAGAGAGGGAATGGATCCATTCTGGGTGACGTTTGGTCTGAGAGGTTCAAATTTTGGGTACAGTACATGCTTCATGGCGGTGACGTCTAGTAATAGCAAGTATTATTTTTGGCGTCATCTTCAACAATCCCCATTAAGGAGTGGATTTGTCACTCATGTCGTGTTGTGTTGGTGTCTATCTAGCCCCGACTCCCGTCTCCTCTCGGTTTACGATTTTGGGGTTAACAAGAGGCGGAATTCCAGTGGAACGCACAAATACAGATGCACATCCTGGACTTTGTTAGGCTGGATGGTGGCGTCGCGATTTGGTGGTTCAAGCAGGGCAGTAAAAGCCGGGCAGGGTCCATCACTTAACACAGGGTGACAGGAAAGGAACATGGCCCGGCCGAGTGAGGTGAGGCACAACAAGAGGTCAATCCAGTTCGGATATTAACGTTTGAAATCAAGACCGCACTGCAAGCTGCACGCATGGATATCTCCAATTTGATCGTGTAGGGATATCCTATCACTTGAAGCGAAGGAACCAAGGCCCTGGGGTGTCAAGCTAGATTGTCGTATTTGAGCACTGAATGCTGTAATGTCGCTAGATGGACCAAGGCAGGTTGTCTTGCTCAAAATAAATACTTCAAACAAGTGTGAGGAAGGGCATGGGCCAGTATGTGACGTGACCTCTACTAGTTGTAGGGTCATACCGAAGGGTTTGGGAACAGAGAAACAGCATCATATTTATTTCAAATGATGGTATGGAAGTGTTAGTTCAGCACATTGATCGATCAAGACAATTAGGTAGTCAAATCTTCATGGCATAATTATCCCCTTCATCAACTGACGTGCCATCCACTTTTAGACGCGCTGTCATGATAGAAGCTGGAGGTGATAATGGACCCGTTTCTGACGGATGCCGCAGGTACAACAAAAACAGTGGCCCACAGGTACACACTCCCTATCACCGGACCATTCTAGCGCCTTCCTGCACCCAATAGTACCTCGGGGATCCCATGATAGGAGTACCCACGGCTATCGTTGTTCATCGATAAAGTACAAAGTGAAGAAGAAAGAAAGGGCAATGAACATGCGCCCTCACAATAAACTCCGAGAGGTCTCATCATCATTCACACCATTCAATACCTTTGAGTTATCGCATCTCTCCTATCTTAATGGGCAGGTAACGGCATGGAAATAGTACAGAAGGGGTTCCTCTACAAGTTATCATGTCGGATAACGTCATGAGAGTGCCATCCGCAAACCAGCGACCCTATACAAACACAAAAACCCACACACTCAGTACTACTGCACGTTACCCTATTGCAAAACATTGTTCCTTGACGTCAAACCAGGGCGTGAACAACAGCCGCTATGTTTTTGTAAAATTCTTATTCTTTTGAAACTGAGAAAAGAAATCATTTTCAGCCAAGTCAGGAACGCGTCGCAAATACGCTTTGGTTCGCCCGTTGGTCCCTCTGCCACTCGAAACAAAGTTCAGCTTTAAATCGTCTGGGCGAGTCTGGGTAGGTACCTACGTGCCAACTGACCTACCTAAAAAGCATCAGATCTGGTACGCATTTCGCCCCAGGACAGGGTGACGATGGTGGTGGGCCCTCTAGCCCTCGACCCTCTCGCAACCCCATACCTTTTGTGTTGTGTCTTGAACAACTCGCTCTTCGCTTCCGCCTCATGGCAAACAAATACTTTGAAGGGAGACGATATAATGAGAGTGGCAGCGTGTTGAGAGATGGTAGCGCTGTATAAACCACTGCAAGTACCCAATTCCCCCTATTCTCATATCCAGCCCGCCTTTGAGAGTCAACTTTACAGACAGTCCGCCGTCTCAGCCTTTCAGACCCTTGATAACAAGGGACCCCACACTCAGGTTACGTTGCAGAGGGGACGCTACGGTACCAAATCCGTCTCGAGTGGTTCCAGGCCTGTGGCCGTCCACACGCCGTCGTTGTTCCAGACGGGAGCCTCTGTTTTTCTCATGTCGTGAACGCCGTTGGGACCTGTGCTGACCCAACGTCTTGGTCTGATGAGAGGTTCAGTCATCTCCAACACCACTCGTCGCAGCCATGACCTTTTAGGAGTCGACCTGTGCCAGTATTGCTTCAATAGATATTACGACAACAGCAGGCCACAACAAGGAACCTTTCAAATCAAGTATCAGCCAAAGCAATCTCGAATTCAGGTTGAGTTGGCTGGCCTCGACAATGATATTCACACGCGCGCATTCTCTCTTGCGGCACATCCCCGCCTCCCGCCTCGGTGATGAATTCTACCTCCACCTGTCCATGGTTAACCCCGACCCCAGCGATGTTTGACATGAGCACTCCACCACAAACTGATGAACTCGAGCTTTCAACAGCATATACTCCGTACCTTAGCATATCCAATTTGGGATTGTGGATTTTTCGATCGACGATGTCTCTGGATTCAGGTTGATTCATATCTGGGTATCTGTTCTAAAGTCCATTATTGATCACCATGAACGTCCAACAGTACGTGACTGCGTCTTATACAGTGGACTTGACTAAGTAGATAATTGGCTTTGTTTCTCTACCCAATGACAACCTGCTACGCACCACAGCCAATGATGGGGGTTATGGATTCACGATATCCAGTTGGCTGGCTGTGGAACATGTGTTCTTCTCAGTTGACCATGCTGTTCACGGTTGTACTGCCGATATAGTAGCCGAATGCATCCCTTCGATCAAATACCAAGAATGGCCTAAGTGGTAGCATGCGAGATGCTCAGCCGGCGATTCCTCTTCAGCCTCCCAGGTAATTACCAGCCAACACATGCCCCACTGAGAATCGTCACCAAATGTGACGTCTATTGGCAGTCCACGAGTAAACTGGCTTTGACTTCCTACACCGAACCACGTCACATGAAATAGTCATTCCCTGACCACGACTATCACAAGGACGTGCAATTTTGCTATTTACCTGGCTTCATTTTCCTGACCATCCAGCCTGAGCTGGCCTGCTCGATCTTAGTAGCAACATCTGATTGCTATCTACCCATTCCGGTCGATTGTAAAAGAATCGAGCACTTACACAGTAGCTACATTGACGACAATATCGGCTTGTGTATTACTGATCTTTAACGTCTCTCTTCTGAACCACGATTCATGTAGTATTCATGAACAAGGACAATTGGGCACATATTTCAACCACCCAATTGTTAAGTGCCCATTCTGAAGTAACTGCTCACAACGGGCAAGATTTAATCACGTAAATAATAGTTGATATTGAAGAAATCGGATACGAAATCCTTCATACGATTGCTAATCATACGAGCAAGGCTAACTCTAAGTTCTATCGAATAAAACAAGTGACTGCTGGCCGGAAACAGCCACTTCTTTCGGGCTTCAGTATGCCGTCTCAGCTCCGGCACACCCTCGAGATCACTAATACCCTTATCTATTCCTGGGACGTCGTCTTTTTGGTTCTTTCTATCGCTCGGTTTCCTCCCATTCAGCCGAAGGGTTGGCTTTTGCCTCCTTGTCTCTGTTGAGCGTGATCGGAGGTTGTCCTTGGTTCAACCGCCCAAGTATAACATCTTTCCCAAACAAGTTGTGGGCAGCTATGTTCTTGTTGAGGTAGCTGTAGAACCTCATTGACTGCATCAAGACCTTCCATCGCTCTCGCGACTACCTGACTCGGCTCGGCTCGGCTCATGTGTCAAAGCACCGTATTCTTGTTACAGGCCACGATTGAAAACAACCTTGCCATCCTTACCTCCTTTGCCGTGGAACTCAGGCTCGAGTGACTCGGCGCTGACCTCTTGATGTTGAGGGAAGACAGCGAGGGCAAAAGGAAGGACAGCAAAGGAGGTGAGGGCAATCAGACTAAGGTTGATACCCAAAGGAATGCCCTTGACCAATGCTGGTCGTGATCGCACCCACTCCTTCTTCATAAGGTTCTTGTACCAAGCTTGCTTACTCTCGATATAATACAAGATCATTGGGGGGAGGACCATGATAGGGGATCCAGTGAAGACTCGGCTGGCCGCGGTCTGGTAGACAGCACGCTTGGCAGCAACTTGGGATTTACCCAGCGAGGAGACATCTCGCTCAGACTTGCCCTCGGCGATAAGCTTTTGCTTATCCTCCTCTGAGAGCACAGGTCGGACGTCGATACCCTTGACGATCTCTTCGCGGCGCATAAGGTAGGTATTGAGACCGGCAGCTGTAGCGACAGCAGCGAAGGGGATGAGTCGACCCAGGATGTTGCGTGTGGCTGGTGTGACGTTAAGTCGAGGAACAGCAGCGTTGAGGCCAAGGGCGACTGAGCAAGAAGCTCCGACGGCGGAGAGGTAGGACTTGACCATGACCTCGGTGGACATGGGAGAGGACTTGTTGCCATTGGCAGTGTTGAATGCGACGTTCAGGGACTGGTTGAAGACCTGCCAGCCTACAATACCAGCCGTGCCCATGCCAGGCTGGAGCATACCGGCGGTAACGACAAGGTTGGTCAAGACATAGCAGGACATTCGGAAAGGAAAGAAAACGGGCTCGCCAGTATCTGTTGCACGGTACCTCGTCAGCTGGTGTCACGATCGCACCTGTTTGCCAGGACCATATATATACCAGGATGCAGCGTCGAGTCGACCACCTTCTTCGCATGCCACAAAGCTGGTGACATGTGTTCGATCTTGCCCGTCTTGTAATCGGTTACCATATTCTTGGCCGCTTCGAGTCCGGTCTTGCCTGCGAACAAAGTCCTGGGGATTGCGCCGACATGGTCAGCTCAAGACTAAGACAAGTCAAGATACTTTTGAGTTTCAGAAGCTCAGCAATTGGACTTACGAGGGGTCTGTGATGCCCATTGTATGGCGCACCCGTCCCATATACGTTCCAAGATCATATTGGGAAGCAGGGAGCTCCCGCGCGCCTGGTAGCGAGGCCGACATGTTCTTGATATGGATATGACCGGAGACTCGTCGGATTCGAGATAACGAGAGAGGTGCTCGCGGGCAAGATGGCGGCGGGAGGGGGGAACGAAGGAGACCGGGACCGGGACTGAATTGAAGGAAGACTGAATTAACTAATTCACCGCTAGAGACAGGGCTCTTGTGGACTAGAATTGTCCGAATGACCAAGACGTGGGACAAAAAAATCCAGTGGAGGGGGAGGCTTGATTAAACGCGACGATAAGCTAACGTAGCCGCAGTTGAGTCCCGCTTTCGGAGTCGGCACCTGGACCAATTTACGTACATGCAGCCCCGGCCTCTACGGATCGTGGGGTCATGTATAAGTTGTACACGATGGTATTGTTTAGACAGAGAAAGGAATAGAGTGAGAGCATGGAATTGGAAAGGGGTCATCTTGTTTTGACTTATTTAGTCCTTATTTGAATACAACACATGAACGAGTATGGGTGATATTAACTATCAAATGAACATTAAATATGTCAAAAAGATTAGTAGCAAATCATCTCACAGCAAATACTGGTTAATAATCCGAACAAGTTCTCGCTGTCCAAACAACTCCTACAAAAAGAAATTCTTTCTCTGTGGACAGCAAAAGATTATTTCCAGCAGATAGACGACCACGCCAGGATTCGAACCTGGAATCTCTAGAGGATACGGGTGCTGGAGAACCGAAATCTAGCGCCTTAGCCATTAGGCCACGCGGCCGAACTCTTATAATTCGATGAGATAGTGTCTCGTTGATTGTTACTATCATTGTGTGTTGTGTACTTGAAGGCTCAGTTTTCACATCTCAAGAGCCATCAACTGTTGAGAGACTGTTCCTTTTTATGGCATGGTCTGCGACTCGTTTTCGGTTGAGGAAATAGAGTGAATGCTGCGCGCGTTGTTCTTGAATAACATGTGTTGTAAAAGTCGTGATAGTCTTATTCGAGCTTGAAACACAATAACTTGGTTAAATTCGTTCACTATTTGTTATACGTTATCTCTCTGCCTAGTTTGGGTCTGATACATTTACTGCAGTACCACTGCCATAGAAGCCTGAAGCAAACCCTTGTGTGACGCTCAAATGAGTGTTAATGGCGGTGTTGGCCGTTGTTGGCCATGCTTGCATGCATTTGAGACCATATGGTAGGCCTCCTTTATGAACCACCACCCTCGTTCTTTTTTCCCATCTCTCTCCTGCATCATTTGAAATGCGACGTCTTTGCAGAACCGGAACTCTTTTAACCTCAAAATCTGGACCTTTTCTCTTACGAGTGAGTTACTGATCGACCTTTGAGGAACACTTGTTGACATTTTATCCAGCCTTGGATGCAGAGGATGTCCAACACTCAAGTATCGGGAAACTCAGCTGCCATAGTCGCTGGTGCGGCTTTGATCGCAGTTCCTGCTCTTGTTGCTGGACCACTGCTTGGTATTGTTGGTTTTGGCGCAGGTGGCGTCGTTGCAGGTCAGTTCTGAGAGCCTTTCTATATCTTGTGCAATGCTGACTGGGCCCTCAGGCTCGGCTGCTGCTGGGTTACAGAGCGGAATTGGTAGTGTTGTCGCGCCCAGTCTTTTTGCAACCCTCCAGTCTGCTGGTGCTGGCGGTTATGGCGTCGCTGCTGTACATGGTGTGATCCAAGGAGTTGGAGCAATAGCCGCTGCTGGTGGTATTGGAAACTGGCTTCGGGGCCGCAACGGTAGGGATGAGGGCAGTGACGAAGACAATGATAGGGATGCAAACAACGAGGACATACATGCAGTCGAGGAGAAAGAAGACTAAGTTGGAGATGAGGATAGGGAGAACAAGCTAGAGATGAACAAGTGAACAAAAGTCTTCTTAGGCTCTGTACTCTCCTCTTAGTATCATGACACCTCACGACAAATGCTTGGAGTTACGGCTTAATCTTCACCAAACTTTAAGATGCGCCGTTGGCTGGACATACAACGGAAGCTTAGGGAACCAAGTAACGGCCAAACTGTAAAGTAGTAGCTGCAGTCAATACTAGCATTTGACTCATCTGTGATTTGTGCCTACAACCAAAGAAAGAGATTCTACGTATGGTGCCATGTTATTGTAATATATTGCCTCTTTCCATTTGTTGAAAGCACCGTGTGTCTGTCAAGAGAATGACTTGGTTTTCTCTATTGTGCAAGTGAATGATATACCATCTGTTGTGTGGTTCAAGACGTTTGCTACATCTTCCTCGTTGCCGGCTTTGGTCTTTTCAATAATGAGTTTGGATTCTGGTGTCATACCGTTTCTTAATCAGTTATGAATAGATGTCCTTGATTTCTTGACTTATAGCTTGACTGGGTTGGTGATGAAGAGTCTCATTCTGATATCTAGAGATTCTAGAGGACCTTTTCTTCTTTCTTTTTGTTCATTTTTCCTCTCGCAAATTGGGCTGCAATAACTATACGCACAATCTTAGTGTCTAACGAGTCAATTGTATCCATCTAATAACAGTTTGTTCTCAACCTGATGAAATCATTCCGCAGTTAGTTATAGGTTCGAAAGTGGAGATTGTCTTGATCCACAGGCTATCCGTAAATAGATCGACGAGAGCTTGAAAACAAGACAGTGATGTTATAATTTGAAACCTACTCCATACGCTTTATATATCATTGCACTTTCCCAAGGCTTTGTTCTTTCTAGTATTTCAACTTGGCCGTTGCTGTAAGGCAAAGCGGCTATCACATGCTGAGTGCTTGCGCTTAATTAAAGTGGCTGCATTATTGACTCAGACGTGATACACAATCAATCCCGCGATTCTTCCTCTCTCACCCTCTTACTTTCAACACCATTCATAATTTAATCAACACAAAGATGACATCTCAAGATACTTCAACTGTCCTTGTGGCGGCGACGACTGTCTTCTCAACCATTGTATTTCTTGCCATCGCTCGCGCACTTCTCTACCCTGTCCAACCAAAGACACTGCGTAATCCGCTCAAGACAGGCGTTTACGACAAAAGCAACGCCGATAAAGTGAAGAATCTTGTGTATCAACCTGATCAATTTTCTGGCGCTCGCGATGTCGAAACCCCAGTGAGTCTATTCACCTGCGTTTGATATATAGAATTGTCTGTGTTGACCAGTCATTATAGTATGGAAGCATCCGCGTCTACGAGTTTGGCCCTGAAGATGGTGAAAAGGTCTTGTTTGTTCATGGCATTAGCACGCCTTGCATAACACTTGCCCCTATTGCTCTCGGTCTCGCGAAACGAGGCTATCGCATCATGCTATTTGTAAGGGTATTTCTTGCTCTACTCACGGCTACCAACTAATATGTATCAAGGATCTCTTTGGCCGTGGCTTCTCTGATGGTGTAGCTGATATTCCCCACGATGCTCGCCTCTACGTCTCCCAGATGCTTCTCGTACTGGCCTCTAGCCCCCTCGCATGGACTGGCACAAATGCCTTCCGTCTTGTGGGCTACTCTCTCGGCGGTGGTATTGCTGTTCACTTTGCCAACGCCTTTCCTCATCTTGTACGCGATCTCGTCCTTCTCGCCCCCGCAGGTCTTATCCGCGCTGCATCCTTTGGTCGTGTCTCCCGCTTCTTATTCGTCTCCGGTCTTGTTCCCGAGCGTCTCCTTGCCATCGCTACGCGCCATCGTCTACAGAAACCCATCGCCGCCTCAGCGAGACCATCTCGGGAGACACCCATCGGGTCTGTTACCACGCCGCCACTCAACGTCGCAGAAGCAGAGGTAGTCCCAGCATCCGGTGAGGCCGTTACGCCCTTGGAACAGCGCGTTATGGAATACGTGCGTTGGATGGTCACCCATCATAACGGCTTCGTTCCAGCATTTATGTCAAGTATTCGTTTTGCACCCCTGATGGATCAGCACGATGCCTGGGCCAAGCTATCTAAGCGTGCTCCGGGCACGACAGCCGTCTTGTTGGCCACCTCTGACGAGATTATCAACCCGGATGCCTATCAACGGGATGCGCTGTCTCTCATTGGTGGTGAGCACCACGTGCGCTGGCGCGTCCTACCAGGTAGCCATGACTTTGTCATGACTCATCCCCAGGACATCCTTCGCGAGATTAACGACATGTGGACTACCAGGGCATAGTCATTTATATGCGACGTATTGTCATATACCGATACGTTGTAGTGATCCAGGCCTACCCCGGTAAGGTGGGATCAATCCATTCAAGTTTACGACAAGCTCACTTGTGTTGCTCATGATTTTGGAGAATGAAGAATAGAGTAGAGAGCATGAGCTTCTGTTGTTTTACTTCTATCTCTTGCATATATGCAACCTATCCCATACGCTGCTACGCACATTCCGTAATAAATACCACTCCTATCGATCCAGGGCTTGGCTTTGACACTGCGGAATGAAAGTTAGCATTTTGTATTCCGGTTTCTGACCATGAGCAACCACTTACCATATGCCAATAGACACCCCTCTTCTTCAGTAACTCTAAATGGCTGCCTTGCTCTAACAACTGTCCATCTCCTAGCACAAAGATAACATCGGCATTCTGCACTGTAGCTAGTCGATGTGCCACCACAAGCATCGTGCGTCCCTCACTGGCTCGTTCAAAAGCTGCTTGTACCAGCTTTTCGCTCTCGGAATCGAGTGAGCTAGTGGCTTCGTCAAGTAGGAGAACTTTGGGGTCACGAATGAGAGCACGAGCAATCGCTACGCGCTGCTTCTGACCACCCGAAAGTGACACACCACGGGACCCAATATTGGTATTGTAGCCCTCTGGCAGGGACACGATAAAATCGTGGATCGAGGCGTCGCGACACGCTTGGTGCAGCTGCTCTTCTTTGATTGAGGATGGATCGACTCCAAGTAAGATGTTCTCTCTTAATGTGCCTTGGAACAGGGTAGCTTCTTGGGCAACAAGAGAGAAGTACTTTCGGTACTCATGCAAGTTGATCTCAGTGGCATCTTTTCCATTCAAAAGAATGCGGCCCTTATCCAGATCATAAAATCTATTCGTCTCAGTATCAACTCAGTGAACCATATCTCAGGCTGTCTTACCTTTCCATCAAGGACACAATAGATGTCTTGCCACAACCAGACGCGCCGACGAGAGCAGCAAACTGCCCTTTCTCAACCTTGAGGCTCAATCCCTTGAATACAGGCGTGCTTCTAGTTGGGTACTTGAAAGAGATGTTGTCCAACTCGATTGACATGCCACCGTCTGTGTCTGGGATTTGTTGTGAAGTAGAGACTTTATCACGAGGTCTGCTTTCTCTCATGTTCAGAATGCGGTTGGCAGCCGCTGAGCTGAGTGCGGCGTTGGGACCAAAGCCCAAGGCTTGCCCAGCTGCTTCGCTGCCATTGGTGATGGCCACTATGAGGATGTTAGTCAGAGTTGAAAGTTGAATAGATAGGCAGATAGGCCAAGTGACAATGGCCGTGGAATGAGTAGGAGTTATGTGATATGCACCATAGCATGCCGGTAGAACTCCTCGACTCCCGCGTCGGATTGAAGATGCAGGATTACTTACTGAAGCATACAAAAAACGCTACCAGGCTGATTTCATATCTCCCAAGAAGGCGGCCGCCCCACCAGAAGTTCAGGGCTTGACATGCCATGCTGGCGCTATCAGAAAAGCCAAAGAGAATACTCACCCATCTGGCCTTTTTATATGCTGATAAGACGTGTTCGTTGAGAAGAGTTTGGTACCGTTGGTATATCGAATCCTCCAGCGTTAACGAAGTGACAGTTCTAAACGCACCGATTGATTCGGACGCGAACTTTGAGCTCTCAGCAAAGACGTCGTTGTTCATCTTTTCAAATGCCAATTCGTATTTGAAGCGCCAGTAGGCTGATGTGACCATCACGGGCAGAACGATGCAGCTTGCGACAATGGCCAATTTCCAAGTGAATGAGAAGGCGATGGCTATAGCCCCGATCACGTTAAAGAGGGCGACAAAGACACTCGCCATGTTCAATCCCATCATCTCTTCCAACTGCTTCGGGTCAGTCCCCAACCTTGAAGTCATTGTACCGTGAGAGTGTTCTTCGTGGTCAAAGAAGGATGTCTTCTGGAACATGACAGCGTCAAAGTACTGCTGTTGATACTTGGCCCGGACTGTAGCTGACATGCGAGTTGCAACGAAAACCACGGTAAAGTAACTTACTCCTACCCCTATCGCCAGGACAACGAACATCAGAGACCAGAAGTTACTGTCGGATAGGCTGGACTCAGTGCTGATGGTATTGAAAGAGACGATGATTTGTCCAAAGATCCAGGCCTGTAATGGTACTCCGGCTCCAACACATGCTGCAGCGAAGAGGGTGAGGCCAAATACTGGCCACACGTTCCGTGATTCATAAAATAGCTTGCCAAAGCTTGTGTAAAGACTTCCAAGTTTATCTTTGGAGACCTCTTGATGTATGCCTGTCTCAGAGGGTACGAGACTTTGGACATTAGCCAGTACAGGCTTGTCCTCGGGTTCGACTGACTCATATCCAGCTTCAGTAGGTTCTCCGAGCGACAGGGACTGAGCGTGAACTAGGCCAGAGTATACGCCACCATCGAGTGACATGAGGCTGTCGTGTGTTCCTGATTCTGCAACATTGCCTTTCTTTAGGACAATGATGCGGTCTGCCTTCTTGATAGTGGAAAGTCGATGAGCGATCGTGATAGTGGTCCTGTTCTTTGAAGCCCTTTCCAACGCTGCCTGAACAATTCGCTCGCCTCGAACGTCAATAGCGCTCGTGGCCTCGTCCAATATAATAATACTCGGTTTTCGCACGATAGATCGTGCGATAGCCAGCCGTTGCCTCTGTCCACCGGAGAGTTTGGCGCCACTATCGCCGACAGGTGTATCCAGACCCTTGGCATATATTAGCACGTACTCCTAACAAACCCCGGCTGTAACTTACCTCTGGCAACTTATCGATGAACTCATCCGCAAAGGCTTCTCGACATGCTTCCATCACTAGTTCCCTCTTCTTTTGTTCGGGTTCATCTGCCCAAGGAGTTCCGATCAAGCCATATGCGACATTTTTATAAATCGTGTCGTTGAAGAGAAATGGCTCTTGTTGAACGAGTCCAATCTGAGACCTCCACCATTTCAAGTCAATGTCGTCAAGAAGTTGCCCTGATGTTGAAATTCGACCGGAGATCTCAATAGCAGGCCCAGTCTCTTCAGGCTCCGAAGCGGCTGAATTGGTCGGGTCGTCGTCATCGTCTTGCTCATTCTTCTTGTTCTTTTTCCCACCTTTCTTCTCTTTCTCAATTACCTTCGCTAAAACGTGTTGATCCTGCAGAGTATACCATCTCTGGATCAGCCCGACAATTGTACTCTTGCCTGATCCAGATGGCCCAACAATGGCGTTGACCTTTCCAGCTTCAATGTGCAAGTTTAGGCCATCTAATACTTTCACATGCGGCCTGCTTGGGTACGCGAACGTAACATTCTCAAATACAATGTCTTGTGTCGATGATACATCGGGCTCCTTCAGGTGCCCTTTTTCAGGTTGCGGTGCGTCGATGACGACAAAGAACTCACATGCTGCAACAGTAGCTTTTCCAATGGCTATTAGTGGCGTAGATGTGCGTTCGAGAGAGATTACAACGATCATAACAGAAAGTAGTACACTGTACTGGTCAGTATGAGAGGGGTCGGTATGATAAATATGCTTACACAAGAACGTCTCCCACACTGTTCAGTCTACCTTCAGAAAAGGACTTTGCGCCGAACCAAAAACACAGGGCAAATCCTGAATACAGCCCGAAGAACTGTCTACATTAGCAACGGGTGAATAGCTTCTGCCATCCAATAAACTCACCATAAAGCCGAGTTGTCCACCGACCAGGGGAGAAAGGAGCTTGCCATGCTGTCTCGTTTCTTCCACGAACGCAGCGTATTTCTTGGAGATACGTGATTCTGCACCGCATGCAGCTACCATTCTGACACTCGCCAATGCTTCACTAGCGACTGCACCAGCCCTTCCCTCTGCCTAATTTCCCGGTCAGTATTAGGTGACTCCAAAGCTATGGGGAACTACAACCTTGGTTATTTGTGCGTTGACCTTGAGAATCATGGGCAAAAAGACGCCCAGGACCAGAAAAAGATAGAGTATGATCGAGGATGTAACCAGAGTAAGAGACCAGTTCTTTACGAACGCCACAACGACGGCAGCCACGATGGTTGAATTGTACTCGACGAAGATACCTAGCTTTTCTGATATTCCAAGCTGCAGAACATTGGCTGTAGAAGTAATAGTACCTGTAGCATAGCCCGGAGGCATTGAGTCGAGGACGTGAATAGACTGCCCAAACAGCCTTTGTAGATAATGCAGTCTGATGGCAGATGAAAGTCGTATTCCTATCATGCGGAAGACGAACTAGAGGGAGTTTTTAGCTATTATGAGGATCTGTTTGGGTAGAGAGCTTGATTACCTTGTTGATAGAATTCAAAACAAGTCGTCCCAAGAATAAGAAGAAGGTGTATAGCGCCAATCTATCAATGTCGCTGTTGAAAGCACTGCGTGATGTTGTGCTCCCGGGCAGGAAATAATCGGTAAAGTTACCCACAAACTGTCCTGCATGATATGAATATCAGTCATCTTCGAGTGAATGTTGGTATCAGCCTTACCGAAAACCACATTCATCAACGGTAGCGTCTTGGGAGCGTTAATAAACCATCTCAATAACTACAAAGCTATCATGATCGAAAGACTTACTACTCCAGCACCAACGCTGGCAAGAATGCCAGCTGCATACGCGAAAAAGTCCCATTTCGTCGCGTAGGAGAAGATTCGCTGCCAATCATGTCAGTACTAGAACGTGATATTGGAGCGACACTACTGACCAGGTAATCTTTGAAGTTGGCTGTCCTTTCGGGTCGTATCTTTTGCTTTGTTTGCAATTCTTCCTCTTTGCTCTTTTGCTGAGATTGGTCGTAAGGGCCCGTAGAAGAAGATGGGGCAGCTGGCTTCTCAGTTATGCGCTCATGATCAGTAGTCATGATGGCGAAGAGGAACTAGCGCCTTAGCACGAGTATGGGTAGAAAATAAAGCCCAATGCTATTGGAAGGGAGACGATGGACAGAAAGAAAGGGTAGTTCAAGTGAAGAGGACAACTATGGAGAAATGAAGGATCAAAGGTTCGAAGGATGCGCAAGGATATGGCAAATAGAAGGATCAATAGCCAAGGGAAGGCTGATGGATGATTGAACGATGCAGGCGGACGCCAATTGGGGACCCCTAAAGGGCAAGTAAAGGCTAAACCCCCATGGATATGTCACTGAATTAACTGTCTGGGTGAGTCGCAAGCCGGGTGGTTAATACGGCATACGGTATACGGGATACGGGATACGAAATACGACGCTAACGAGGGCCTTGTAATGTGATGATTTGCAGGGCGACGGGACCTTAATTTGACGTGACAGTTGGAGAAGAAGATTGTGAAGGAGTAAGGGCCAAGGATTATGACTATAATTGAGATGGGACTCGATCTGGATACATCTCTAGTCCGATGTGTCTCTTGATCCCTGTCAACGTCAGCTTCAGAGCTTTCTTAGGCACATACCACGCTTGGCTTGAGGACGAATGAATCAAATACGCGGACAGAGCATGCGTACACTACTAATGTAACTAACAATTATGCAAGAAACAGCATTCTCTTCACGACTATCAGAGCCAGGCAACAACCACGGTGGCATAAGCATTCTACTACATCAACCTTCATTACATCGTCATGGACTTGATTGACTGCCCTGGCCAATTTAACCGGCCAATGGCGCCTTGTCAATATCATATATATCCATCATGAGACGGGTAAGATGTCGGGCTCGGATCCACCATAAATCCCGAGCGGTTGATCATGCCAGATTGCGTTGTAATACTCACTACCCCATTCGGACTCGATGGACTTTGTCTGACAGGGTCAGCATTGTGAAGAGTAATCTGAGATGAGCCGACTGTTTTGTTTTGGAAATTTAGGTGATAGCGATCTGATCTGCAGATAATCCACTATAGAGAATATCCCTGTATACGAAGTTACCCTATACCGTAAATCATACACATCATCACTAACAGCAACAATGCTATAATTGAATGTAGTTTGATCAAAACACTTCCCTTTGGTTGAGAAATGTAATTTGCGTTCACGGTATTTAATACTCGTGACAATGTACAAGCACTCATCATTGGTGGGAGTCAATGTCAATGTCAGGCGATAAGAAATGAGTCAACTCAACATTTACACAGTCAGATATGACTAGACTTTAGCTCGTGGCATTTTAACAATATGCCCCTGCTTACCATGTGTCTACATGTTTGGAAATAAGTATGAATTAGAATTGGCAGTATAATAATAGTACTTGGTAGAATATATGGTGTCGATTACTGAATTGGTCACCCATATGGATACCTTACTCAGTAACTACCGTTACAAGCAGTAACTCGAATGATCCACATGCCCCGCCAACAATGACCCATAGCTTCTGGCTGCACAAATAAATGACTTGCACCCGAGACTTCCAGTGTGACTCCGACCTGAGAAAAAAAAGTGTGACGCATACCTTCCCATAGCAGCTCGTCCCGCCGCTCGCATGACGGAGACAGGCTCAGGCTCAGGCTCAGGCTTTGGAAGTGGATATCAAAGCTTTAATCCGCTTTAAAGACCTCACATCTCACCAGAGGATAAAGGGATGAAGCCAATGCCAACCTCAGCCAAATTGCCCTGGGCCAGATCAACATTAGCAACTGCAGCAA
Organism: Fusarium heterosporum; assembly: GCA_013396295.1. Taxonomy (NCBI): domain Eukaryota; kingdom Fungi; phylum Ascomycota; class Sordariomycetes; order Hypocreales; family Nectriaceae; genus Fusarium; species Fusarium heterosporum. Next base: position 27,616 of record JAAGWQ010000165.1, on the reverse strand, counting down.
GACCGTTGAGGTTTGCACCTGCCCACCGTTACCCCGTTACCTCTTCCCCTTCCCTCAGCAATTATCGTTCGAGATCCCTAAAGAGCCGTAACCCCTCCATCACAGGCTTTTCTCAGCCCCGCTACCTTTCTTCTCTCATCAACTACCTCTCTTCTCTCATTAACCCCACTTTGCCGCCTACCACGACAGCAGAAGAAATGGCACCCAAGAACAAATTTGAGCTCAAGACGCCCAAGGGCACAAAGGACTGTAAGTAGTTCATGTACACCCTTATTCCGACTAAAGCAGCGCGACCCTGACATCGCCTCCAGGGGAGGGAAAGGATATGGTCATTCGTGACCACATCTTCAACACCATCACCCAAGTCTTCAAGCGTCACGGCGGAGTCACAATCGACACTCCTGTTTTCGAGCTTCGAGAGATCCTCGCTGGTAAATATGGAGAGGATAGCAAACTTATCTATGATCTCGCCGATCAAGGTGGTGAGATCTGCTCCTTGCGATATGACTTGACCGTCCCCTTCGCCCGCTTCCTCGCCATGAACAAGCAAATCCAGAACATCAAGCGATACCACATCGCCAAGGTCTACCGCCGAGATCAACCCGCCATGACCAAGGGCCGTATGCGAGAATTCTACCAATGTGATTTCGACATTGCCGGCACTTATGACCCCATGCTGCCTGATGCCGAGGTCCTCCGCATCATTACAGAAGTATTCGAGGGACTTGGATGGAACGGAGGATACACAATCAAGCTGAACCACCGAAAGATCCTTGACGGTATCTTCCAGGTCTGCGGAGTTCCGGAAGACAAGATCCGCACCATCTCCTCGGCAGTTGACAAGCTCGACAAGCTACCATGGGCCGATGTGCGAAAGGAAATGACCGAAGAGAAGGGACTTGATGCTGAGGTTGCTGACCGAATTGGAGAATGGGTCGTTCTCAAGGGCAAGCAAGATCTGCTTCAGAAGCTGCAGAGCACTGAGAGCTTGGCCGCGAACGAGTCTATGAAGCAGGGTATGGAGGATATCGCACTTCTTTTTGAGTATCTGGAGGCTTTTGACTGCCTCGATCGAGTCTCTTTCGACCTGAGCTTGGCTCGAGGTCTTGACTATTACACTGGACTTATCTACGAGGTTGTAACGCAGGGTTCTGCACCCGAGGTCACCCCTGGACAGGAGGGCGCAGCTGCCAAGCCCGCCAAAAAGAAGGGCAAGAAGGGATCTGAGGATGATGACCGCTCAGATGATCCTACAGTTGGCGTTGGCAGCGTGGCTGCTGGAGGCCGGTACGATAATCTTGTTGGCATGTTCTCTGGCAAGAGTCAAATTCCTTGTGTTGGTATCTCTTTCGGTGTTGATAGAATCTTCTCTATCACCAAAGCTAAGATGGCCGCCGAGAAGAACGCTGCTGTCCGCAACAACGACGTTGACGTATATGTCATGGCTTTTGGAAAGGGCTTCCTCAAGGAACGTATGTCAGTGTGTGCTAAGCTTTGGGAAGCCGGCATCAAGGTACGTTGAGCATGAATCATGAGTTCCTTCGTTTCAACCATCAGAATACTAAATGTGTCACAGGCCGAGTTTCTTTACAAGGTTAAGCCCAAGCTGCCTGCGCAGTTCAAGGCCGCCGAGGCCAACGGTGTGCCCTTCGCCATTTTCCTCGGTGAAGATGAAGTCGCGTCCGGCAAAGTCAAGATTAAGGAGATGGGTCTTCAGGATGGCCACCCCGAGAAGGAGGGAATCCTCGTTGCCCAGTCTGATATGGCTAAAGAGATCAAGATCCGGCTTCAACGCAAGCGGGAGCTCGACGAGATGACTAGACAGGCCGAAGGTCTACGCGTTGTTCACGGCATCAAGGGCGATGCGACCAAGGATGTAGAGAAGAAAGCAGATGAGGCCAAGCCCGAAACGACACCAGTAGCGGCCGAATCGACTCCAGAAACGGAGGAGCAAGCGCCTACCAATCCGGCGGCATAGAACTGCATGTGACGAATAAAAAAAAAACAGTTAAAACAACGGCCATGGCGTTAAGAGTTATTTGCTAGAAGGAAACAACAATTCAGGATGCAATTGTTGCTGCAAGAATGATGCCATCTACAGAATTCGATATTGGGGAGGCAAGTTATTCCGTGACACTAATCGTAATCAACTATGCCGTGGTGTCTTTGCCTAGGTAGCGCAGCCACGCCAGACCTTTCTTGCAGTACCTGCTTCTGATCGACCAGGCGGGGCTCCAAGGTCTCACTTTTCACCTTTTGGCAAAAAGCATGAAGCCTCTAGTGAGGAACCTTTTGAGACCGTTTAACAATGAAGACGGCGTTTGGCGCTTGGTGCCAGCGACGAGTTGCTCTCCATTCACGGTATAAACTGACACACAAACTGCACTCAGCCCCCCTCACCCGTGGTGTCGACAGACGTTATTGAGCAAAGAGGCTTGGACCGAGTCCATGAAGCCAAAACAAAGAGTAGACAAAGAGTAGGGAGACTATAATTGTGTGCTTCGATTGACGCGAGACGCAGGACTCGCATCACTTCATGTACGCAGCAGATCAATGCCTGTAATTGCAACCGCAACTATTACTGTCAATGATCTCTGCGTTAGGGGAATATGCATGCAGTCAAAACTGTCGAGGCGACAAGCGGGATGAGCCGTGAGTTGTTACTACCACCTAATGAGCATGTGTGGGTTGAGCTGTGGCTATGTATGAGACAGCTGCCAGGAACCGGCTTTCTAGAACCGAGACGCTGGCGTTCTGATGACCACGCCACCCTCTCGCCAAAGCCGACTGCGAGTGCAGTTCCACTACGAATTCTGCTCCGTGCAGTCGTTTGCGTTCTTCTTTTAGCATCTCCATAATCAACATACACAGCCGTTCAGGAAGTCCACTTATGCTTCACCGCTAACCTTGACAGACCTCCCTTTTCAAGGTATACCTCTTTTTCTTGCTGGCCTAAGCAGGACTACCAAGGCTCAAGGACAAAGAAAGATGAGCAATGCGTGGGGATCAAAAGATGGCTCTGTGGGCCGCTCGGGTACGGCCCATACTGAGAGGGTGGTCTCCCATCGCGCGGAGGGCCGGCGCGGCACGTCTAAACCCCTTTCGGTCTAATTGACTTTAATAAGACTTCACAGGATCGTGTACTCGCTGTGTATCGATCTTTGGCCTTTCCAGCGAAGCCTTTTCTTTCCGGGGAAAAGAGGCAAGGTGTTAGATACTCCGTTGAGCGGTGCACGCGTGAGCCGGATTTAGAGAGAGTCGCAACATAATAAAGACTACATATCAGCTTCGAGCGAGGGTTCAAGTACACATTGAGGTTGAACCCGTCATCCCCAGACTGCGTGTGCCTTGTCATGTTGTGTGAGCGGGTGCTGAGTGGTGTCTTTCTTTGCGTTAGTGTCTGTTGGCTCGATGTATGACAGACATACGGATAGATAGTACAGATTCTTTGATCATCGCACCTCAACTCCAACAGCCACATCCTTGAAGTCAACGCAATGCTGCTGGTCGCCTTCCTTTGCTCTGATTCACTCATGCTCACGATAAGGTCCTAATTGACTATTGAGTTTGCTCAACGGCTACAACGACCATCATCGTCACTAGGATCGTTATGAAACAGCCCGGCAACGAGCAACGAGTTCGACGCCGCTGACCCAAGGACAAAATCAATCCTAGTAGTGATCTTCGTTGCCCAGAGATCGGTATTCCCGATAGAGTAGCATCGACGCTATAACAATTTGATTTGTGCTCGTCACCTGGACAACTTTGGCACTGGGCTAGATGCTCTGTCGATGTGGCGTTGAGATTCTCAACACCAACCGCTTTCGGATGCCTTGAATTCCAGTCGACTTCTTAACTACTTGCAACCACCACGATCGCACAAACTCGATTAACATTTTCCGTCCGGCTCTTATTTTCTAACGCTCAGAGAGTTGTTGACCTGCTCAAACCTGACATTTTATCTGCCCTTTAACCTCGACACGATCTTGGCCTTCGTTCTTCTCTTACAACCTCACTCAGCTTTCACTTACACATCGTGTGACGGAAATATCCATTGACATATCTACTGTCTTACCAATCAATTTTCGGAACGACTCAGAAGTGTCTCTCTATCTCTATTCATTTTTCTCATTGCCTGGGGAGACCATTAAAGACACTCGTGTGTCACAAAAATTCAAAGTCTTTTGTCCTACCGGCTCCCAATACACTCAAAAGACCGACCGCGAGAAGCTGAACTGGCGACGAGCGATTAAGGGTAACATCATATTGACATATTGGCCGCACAAACCTTCGCCACGCCACGCGCGCCGCTGCTCTCGATCCGGACTCTTATATTGTAACGCCCCCGGAACCGCCTCTGCCTCTAGACCTTGACCTTCACCCTGGGTACGAGCGTTCAGCTTGGACTAATCACAGGGTATAATCCTTAACATGGCTGCTTTGATGCCTCAAGCAATTTATACAGCCACTTCTTCATCCTGGCCTTCACGAACACCATCACTCTCTATGTCACCATGTAAGGAGAGGTGCCAAGTTTCGGTCACGCAGAGCAACTCACCTGAATGGCTTCCTGAGACGTTCCCGGATACCATGCATGTCCTTCCTTATACCTCAAATGAGTGGTCAAAGGTGATTACCGATGTCAAGAGGGAATATCTCAACCGCCGCTACCGTCCTTGTGCAACCCGGTGCAGCGAGATCTTGGATAACCTCAAAGATTCTGTAAGTAATCTTACACTAAACTTCATGAAAAGAAATTCTAATATTGCACAGAGCATCGTCGAACCAGCATACCTCATATACCTTCACTTCTACGCAGCCAACTCACAAGAAATGCTCGCTCGTACACTTCATCAAGCCGCGCCAGCGCGAACTACACTGCTTAACCAAGCTCGTGACCACTACCAGCGCGCATCGGCACTTATCAACGCCGCAGATTCTACTGTTGGCCCTGCGTTGCTACGAAGACCATCGGGCACTACTACAACACTGCCGAGCCTTCACTCTGCCGACAGCTCTGTGAGCTCATATGTATCATCGACATGGTCGTCATCTCACAGCGTGTCTCCCGCCTCATCAATCTCATCAATCCAGAGCATGCCCGCTTCAAAGCGCAAAAAGAAGCGTGTTACATTCAGCGATGTGCCTATGGAGCTTCTCGAGCGCCCAGACTCACCTACACTCGGCCTCGGTAGCCTTTTAGGTCCTGCTCGCTCCGTATCTCCCGAGTATTCTGGAAGCGAATCTTCTCCTACGACCGCGCCTATCCGGTCCTCGGCCCAGCTTCCTCGGTCTATTCTAGCGCCGAGACCTGTTCAAAGTGAGATGGCTACTTATCCAGACTCAGGACTCGATCCTTTCCGTCATGCCCGCTCAGTACACCGCTACAGTGCCCTTCTTACAAGTCTTCAGCGCCAGGTTTTCCGACACCTGAACTTTATTGAAGAAGAGCTCGGACAACCGCAAACTGTGATAGACGAGCAAATGCTGACTTCACCTACATCCACGTCGCCAGCCTCAGCGGCGACATCCACACCCAACGCCGACAGAATTCGCTCGCCAGAGCTTCAGGCGCGAATAGAGCGACTGCGGGCACAGGGCTGGGAGCGTAAACGTTTTGATGCGCGCCGATACGCTGAATTGCGTGAAAGTGCTTCGGCGGACATGGCTGGTTGAACCGCCTTTGTCACTCACCACTTGATTTGTTGTTGAGTTTTCAACATCTATGAGAATGAAACTGGACGGAATGTTCTCATTATCCGGGTATGCTTATAAGCCCTAAACGATATTATGAGCAGGAATTGTGCAACACAGAAAACCGCTAGATGCGTGTTTCTGTGAAAATATTTATTAATGAGTTGACACAAACTTAATGAATGCTGGCTTTCTAAGTAGCTTAGTATATGATAGGGACTCGGTTAGGTAGGATGATTCCACTCTATAGAGCACATATTGCACTCCGTAGTGTGGTTGAGTCACAAACTTGAAAAGCACCCGAGTTGAATGATATAATGAATTTATCACCTTATTTTCCAAACGCATTCCTTGAAACAAATAAAAACGCTCCCAACCAAATCGGTGAGACATACATAGGTTATCTTGGCGGATCGATGTTTCTCGCTTCTTCAACCGTCACCAACATTCCTGTCCTTATAACCTTGTATTGAAATGTCACCCATCTCTGCTTTATGACCATACCATAGTCTTCCATGCAGCCGGGCATGGAACAATGTTCCCACACTCTGAAGAAACACCGAGCCCATCATTAGGCCTGGAAGCTGCGACGCTTGACATCCTTTTCGACTTCCTGGGTAACGCGGAGAATTTCTTTCTCTTCCTTGTCGTCGGCAAGCTTTGCTCTGGCGACTTCGGAGAAAATTGCTGACAGATCCGAGTTTTCGGGGTCCTCTTCCATGGCCTTGAGCTTTTCGATACGAGCCTGGAGCTTGATCTTCTCGATAATACGCCTGAATCGGCTTCTGGCGCGGAAAGACTTGATCTCGGGCAACAAGTTGAAATCGGTGGCATTCTCGCCAGTGAGCCAGATATGGCCCAATGCTTGCTATTTCACACTGTCAGTTCATATGTTCTGTCATAGCAATGGTTTTAACATACCTCGCTGGTCCAGCGTTGATCGGGTTCAGGGTTAATGAGCTTCAGGATGAAGTCCTTAGCATCATTGCTGACGTCCTTCCAGTATCGCTCGTGGAAGACGACAGAGTTATCAGTGCACTCCCTGATGAGATCCTGGAGGTTCTCGCTCCGGAAAGGTGAGTAACCGCACAGTAAGGTGTAGGTGATGACACCCATGGACCACATATCCACGGGCTTTCCGTGGCCCTCCTTTCGCATCACTTCGGGGGCAGCATAACCGAAAGAACCAGCCATGGTCTTGAGAGACTCGCCCTTTCCGTCAAGCATCTTAGCGATACCGAAGTCGGCCAGAACAAGGTCGGAGGTGGAGTCTTTGCTGAGGTACAGAAGGTTCTCAGGCTTAAGATCTGGGGAAAAGGGTCAGCGGAGGGAGCAGAATATAGGGCGCGTAATTACTAAAGCATCATACCTCTGTGGACAATGTTGTTCTTGTGAAGAAAATCAACAGCAAGTAGAACTTGTTTGATGGTTTCGGAGGCATCCTTCTCGGTGAACTTGCCCTGTTCGCAAATACGGTCGAAAAGCTCACCACCGGTGGCGAGCTGCGTCACGATGTAGAACTTGTCCTGGAGGAGCCAAAGAGGTTAGCAACATTGCTTGCGAGAAAGCGAAAGAGGAACCCTATTGATTTAGACCAGGGATTTAATAACCTGATCTAAACGTGGGGGTTAGGTGAGCTTACTCTCGACTCGAACCAGTCGACAAACTTGACAATGTGAGGGTGTTTGAGCTTCTGGAGCATCTCAAGCTCATCATAGACCATTTGCTCATTTCCCTTGACGTTTCGCTTAAGGATAATCTTGACGGCGACCTTGCCAGTAGGGCCATCGGCTTCGCGAACGACTCCATACGTTCCAGCACCCAGTGTTCGACCGAATCTGTATTTGGCCCTATAGTGGAAATTGATTGTTAGGATCTAGTGGTTTCGCTGTCGGTCGCAGAGGAGGGTTCGAGCTGCATACTTCTTATCGTAGCTCTCGGGCTGGCCGTGAAGCCTGTTTAGCATACCGGCGACTATAGTAGAGGCCATGGTCAGCAAATCGTCCAAGACGAAGGGGCGGCAAGCTAATAGAATTGGTGGTGTAGTGATCGGAAAGCCGGCGAGGACGAGAGCAGAGGCGAAAGTCAAGCCGGTAGAGCGGGGAGAGGAATGAGGCTGCGAATAGTCGCAACTTACAACTCATGGTGGCAGTTTGGCGGGGTAGGTGCTCTAGTAACCCGTTGGGTTTTTGGAGATGAGAACCTAGATAAGAGGGGGAAAGGAAAGACAAGAGTAATCCTGCCTTTCACTCTTTCTTGAGGGAATATAAAACCGTGCGACAATCAAGTCCCAGGCGTAAAGAGCGTTAAATATGCGTGAGGGTGAAGCCTCCAAGAGAGCGAGGGTTTTGTAAGAGGAGAAAGAACAAGTCGGGACGAGAGAGGTCCTTGATAATTAGCTTGCGACGACCTGGCCTAGCGACATCCATCTCAATCCATGTACCCAGGCCTCCCTACTAGAGGTAGGGGACCTCCAGTGCAGGTGGACTGCCCGACTTAGACTGGGTCTGGGGCTGGAGTGGGTAGGTTGTCAGCAGAGCGCTGTATACGTATATTCTTGGAACCCTTGAGGGTCCCGTACTTTAGTAGGTAGTACAGTAGCGGGGTTTGGAGAGAGCGGCTGTGCTTCTACGAACAGCCCAGTCATGAATTGGTTCCGCCCATGGCTGCAGGCGTGGTGTGGCTCAGGCATTGGCATGAAGTGGGCTGAAGGCATCGCCGGGTCCATTAGAATGATACTAGATGCTGACAGCCCCGGAAATGAGATAAAAGAAATCAAGTCAAATACAGGTGAGGCTGAGTATGTGGATCTCGTTACATACATGCCCGCGTGCGTATCTTTTATTACAGGTGTGAACCATCATTTGTATGGGGGCTGAGTAGACGAACCAAATGAATCAACTATCATAATTTAATATTAATTCCATTTCAAGGTCAGTTCGCCTCCTCAATTCGTCCAGCCTTATGAGGCTGCTTACGGGTCTGCCTTTCCTCCATCAGCACTGAATCGACACTTGTCTCCTTTTTGGGGCTAGAGGAGGCCTCAATCGACATACAATACCCCGGAGCATTGCTTGAAGTATGTAGACGATGGTATAACAAAATTCTGGGGTCGTGGTACTATTCATTTGTAGAAACACACTGAACCCATGTTCGTCTCAGTCAGTTGAAGGAAATGACTAACCGCTGGTGGCTTTAGCTTGTGGGTGGTCAATCTAGATAAGATACGGATGCGGCTGACAGCTGGATGTTTGTTTCATCAAAGCAACCACGAAACAGTTCTCATATACGACAAATACGCCTACCTATCAGAGCATTGATCAAACTAGCAGTGCATACAGCAAATGGGCCCTTGTCTTAGTGACTCGCAACCATCATGTCAAGCAACAAATTCACGATTATAGCTAACATGGATGATAGCTCGACAGAATCCTGGCAGGTACTTTATAGATTTAAGATGGATGACAGTACGATATGCCTATCCTCATCCAAAACATTATGCTCTCAGATCTTTATAAAAAATCACCAAGTTCAATATCATCTGGCATTATCACGGTATTTACCCAATAGCACAACACGAATCAATTTATGGGTCTAGCTCAGTTACACTTGTCGATCGCGAGGAACGCGATAGACCCTTGCCGCTAGAAACAGAAAAGACCTTAACCCAAATAATGTGATGTATATGCTTACTAGGGATTGACAAACAAATACAGCGACTATTCTATATACTGAGCATAGTACATATTATGTGAAACAACACTACTTCTGTAAGCAGCTTCAATGAATAGCCACTGGCCCAGCACACCATGAACCAATCACAGGGAGCCGGGAGGTTAGGCCTTCCAGACTTCCCAGTGGGATCCAATGTGGACGCAGCGCCGCAAACAGCCCCTCCTTGATGTTTTGTCTGTTCCACCAGAGGACATCCAGCATCTATCGAAACCTTCCACCTGCAACTCGTTCCTCTGTTGCATCCCCCTCCACCATACGGCGCCTATTTGTTCTAAAAGTTTCAGAGAACGACTGCACAACAATTACCATGGCTGGAGCCACGCGGGACAGACGTCTGGTCAAGGAGTTGGGCAAGGTTGGTTTTACAGTCCCTCAATCAACACATCATGAATTGGGCTGATGATGATGTGCCCCGCAGATTCATAAAGACGGCACGCCCCCCGGCATCACATTGATAGAGCGCAACGACAGCGTCGCAGGCGACTGGTTCGTCGACATCCAGGTACTCGACGAGAATCCGCTTTACAAAGATCAGATCTATCGCCTCAAGTTTCACTTCCCCAAGATGTACCCCATAGGTAAGTTTAACTGTTCATCATACGCCTCTCACGCTCTCGCCAGAAATGCTTACTTGCCTGCACAGAACCCCCAGAAGTGACATTTGATAAACGCTCCGATCGGCCTATCCCGATGCACCCTCACATATACTCCAACGGCATCATCTGTCTCGATCTCCTCGGCCAACAAGGTTGGAGTCCTGTTCAAAGTGTCTCGAGCGTGTGCATGAGCATCCAAAGCATGCTCACAAGCAACGACAAGGACGAGCGACCCCCAGGCGATGAGGATTTCGTACGAGGCAACAAACAGCGACCCCGAGATATTGAGTTTCTATACCACGATAACACGGTGTAAATAGGACAGTGCTATGGTGGGTTCGTCTTGTACGGACAAATGCGTTGTGGCTCAGGGTATTACTAGCATTCGCTTGGCGTTCAGGACACTCATACGGTGGTGAGGAGATCAGGCTATGGGATATAGCCTTTGCATTTACTTGGGAAACATGACTATCGAAACTGCACACTTACATGAATTGAGGCCGTGCATGCATGAGCACCTAGACACAAACAGTACAGTTGTAGCACGGATGTTATGAGGGGAGACCAGAAGGAGTTGCCGTAAAACACAACACCGTTTATCAGATGTATAGCAGTCAATAACGGTTTGTCAAAATCGTCAGATGCTTGTCTGATTATAACACTAGTGCCCATTGTACCAAACCAATGGACCGATCAAAACCTCGGCAAATGAGACTCAATACGTAGCATATTTCACCTGGATCTAAATACTTACTACTAGGTAGACATGAAGTCGAGTGCTTCATGTGACTTGAGTCGGCACGATAGATGAGCCGCCTGACGAGGAATCAACAACTGCTCTGTAGACTCAAGTTTATTCAGAGCATCCATCCATTAACAGAAACAAGTAGTAGAGCCCCACTAGCAGTGTTGCTGAAGTGAGGTAGTTGCTGCCAGCTGCCCCTGCCGTATTAACTCCCCCCACTTTACTGCCGTCATCCGCAACATGCAAGCTCCATCGACCTGTGCCTGATCCATCCACTCAATCTATCAGTTGGCTGAGATCACTCACTCCCTCATAAATCCTCTTTATAGCTCCGCCATCCCGTTTGAGCTGTGCCTATGGCTCCTCGCATAGAATTTAGTATCGAGCAGATTCGCAACAAGGCCCGAAAAGACCTGCTATATCTGCTCGAAGGTGTATGTTTTCATTCTATTCCCACCGCCTTTGCTCCGCGAGCCTCACTCAGTCAAGCTCGCTCATGTATGTCGCGAACGCAACTCACCCATGTTTCTTCATCTAGGTTCGCGGGAAGAAGAATGTCATCCTCGATCAAAGCCTTGTTGGTCCCATCGGAACCATAGTCAAAGTTGCTGTTCTTCAAGAGTATGGTGTAGACAAGTTCTTCATTCTGGAAAATGACAATGCCGATACCAGCCAGCGTAACGTTGTTTTTATTTCTCGAGGCGAGTGTGGTCGTCATGCCGAAACTATAGCAGGTTTGTAATCCTTCCTCGTTATCAGGATTGTATTCTGACTCCCACTCAGCCCAGATCAAGCGTATCCAGCGCGAGAGCCAGACTGGGCACGACTTTCACATCTTTTGGGTCCCACGACGAACTCTTGTGTCCGACAAGCTGCTAGAAGAGGCTGGTGTGCTTGGTGATGTCAGCATTTCCGAGCTGCCACTGTCTTTTTTCCCTTTAGAAAAAGACGTCCTGTCTCTAGAACTTGACGACTCATTTCGTGACTTATACCTCTCAAAGGACGTTACACCTAACTTCTTAATGGCCAAGGCCCTCATGGAGGTACAGCAAAACCACGGCCTGTTTCCCCGAGTAATTGGCAAAGGTGATAATGCAAAGCGTGTTGCAGACCTACTCTCACGCATGCGCCAGGAGCTACTGGCGGGTGAAGGTACGGCAGAGGCAAACAAAATTGGGCTAACGCCTAGTACGACAAATGAGAGTGTTATTATTATCGATCGTGAGGTCGATTTCGTCACACCTTTACTCACCCAGCTTACATACGAGGGACTCATTGATGAGGTTTTTGAAATCCACAACAATCAGACGAAAGTTGATACAACAGTTGTTGGCGCGCCAGCACAAGCCTCGGCCGCAACCTCACAAAGTCGCAAACGAACAATACAACTAGACTCGAGCGACAAGCTTTATGAGCAACTGCGGGACGCCAACTTTGCGATCGTCGGTAGCCTACTCAACAAGGTCGCTAGGCGGCTACAGAAAGTACAAAGCGATTACGAGTCAAAACATAAGACCAAGACTATTGCAGAACTCAAGGACTTTGTCAATCAATTACCGGGGTACCAGCAAGAACAGCAAAGCGCAAGGATACACACAGGCCTTGCAGAAGAGATCATCAAGCACACTCGGACAGACCAGTTCAAGGGTCTTCTAGAAGTGCAACAGAACCTTGCAGCAGGGGCCGACCCTTCCAGCCAGTTTGATGGTATCGAAGAACTGATAGCACGAGACGCTCCTATAGCCCAGACTTTGAGGTTACTGTGTATCTACTCGTGCATATCTGGGGGCGTTAGACCCAAAGAGTTTGATCAGTTCAGGCGACTCATTCTGCAAGGTTACGGATACCAGCATCTTCTCACACTCAGTAATCTCGAGAAACTGCAGCTCTTCCTGTCAAAGTCATCGCCCCTGGCTGGGATGATACCGATTCCAGGTACTACCGTCAGCACAACAGGCAACAAGACGAACTATACATATCTGCGCAAGCAGCTTCGGCTCATTGTTGATGAGGTGCAGGAGGATGATCCCAACGATGTTTCCTATGTGTACAGTGGCTATGCTCCTCTTTCTATTCGCCTTGTTCAATGTATTCTGCAGAAGCAATATTTGCTCTCAGTAACGAAAGGAAACAGCGCGAGCGCTGCAGGAGCCCCTCCGGGCGTAGGCACGCAAGGTTGGCAAGGATTCGACGAAGCGGTCAAGCATGTTCGCGGCCAGACTTTCTATGAGCATCAAAAGGGTGAGGATAAGGCGGTTAAAGCGCGAGCCTTGCTTTCCGGCAGCGGAAACAAGCAAACTGTTTTTGTTGTGTTTGTTGGTGGCATCACGTTCACCGAGATTGCTGCGCTAAGATTCATTGCAAAACAAGAAGAAGGTAAGTACATTCCAGTTTTCAAATCCGATATGAACAAGGCTCTGACTGAGGTTCAATAGGACGGAGAAATATCGTCATTTGCACCACGTCGATTATCAACGGAAATAAGATGATGGAAGCGGCGGTCGAGAAAGCATCGTTTGCGAAGGAGGGCGCACCCGTTTCAACGACCTGAGATATTAGCATGTGTATGATACCTGAACCAGTGGAGTATTCGGGCAAGAGACAGGATATGTGACTACGCACACAGCAGTGTATTGAACTCGCATATCGCGGCGGAAATTGATTAAACAACAAATAATGGCAAATAGAACAATCCTCATTGTGAGAGTCGAGTTATGAAATGTCGTTAGAATGAACCTTAGACCCACCTGCTTGAGGCTTCTGATTCGAGCACAGTGTCGCACGTGATTGACTTGAAGGTTGCTTTCCTTATTCTGAGGGGCTGAATGGCTGACGATAGATGGTAAGTTCCTCTTAGACAAAGGACGAGAGTTAACGAGTAAATCCATCATTTGGACCAATTTACATCGAATCGGCCATGGACTAGATTTTATCCTCCGAATCGATATCGACAGAGGCATGTTGCCGTATCGAGTCCGAAATTGCGAATCCTTCTCAGACTCTCACTATAGTCATTGATTCTTGACGTCGAACGAGTTCGTTTCATTACGAGTCGACTACAGTAGGTCACCTCCATAAAATGGCCTTCGTAGGTCTTTGTGTAGACAGGCTGACCTTATTTAACAGCATCTTCAATTACTTTATAATGCAATTTTCTACGTTTCACTCATTTCCAACGGCTCTTAATAACACCCTTCGCCCCGCCGTGCAATAGCGACCATTCAAATCTTGCCACAGACCAATACCTGAAGAAAGCTTCCGAAAACCAACGCCACTATGGGGACAGACTTTGGGCAGAGCTTCCGTAAAGGAATTGGCATTCAGAAGGTGGAGCTCGACGAAAAGAGTGTCATTGACTCTCTGCCGCCGTCAGATACGATCCTCATGGCCAACGGTCAAGGTCGAATATCACCTCCAATTACTCCGGACGTAATTTCGGGCTCTCAGTCACGACACACTTCGACGGAATCGGCCTCTGAAATCGCCCCTGAGATCGTCGTGTGGACTGAAGACATGGACATAGACAACGCGAGTCCCGTTGAGTCTGACGATGAGTTATCAAGCCTTAACAGTGATATTGAGTGAGTAGTCTATTGTCTTGGCTTGAACGAAACCAGCCAGCAGCCTTGAATTTTCAACCCCGATGAGTTTCTGACTGCCTACGTAGAGATGAGCCACCTCAGTTCGATAATGATCCAGCTCCGCTACAGATGTCGACTACCGAAAATACTACCGGCTGTCTCCCCTCAGCCTCATCAAATCTTACAGAATTATCAGACCTCTCTTCAATACCATCGACGGTGTCAAGTAAGGCTACTACCCCTACACCTATTGAAGCCGAGGGTTCGCAAGAACACGACCACAACCAAGACCAAATAATCGACGACCAAACCCAGTCTCACCCGCAGTCACCGTCTCACGATGCTGAGCGTTACAACTTTAATATCAGACCCAAGGCCTCAATACCGACCGATATTTCATCGTACAGGTATGCATCAGAGTGCGTCACGGCTGCCGAGTCCAGTCGGCTCAATCCATATGCCCTGCATCCAGAGGAGTATCTCCTCCTCCGTCATCACATATCCTATACACAGGTCACAACCTATCTCAACATTAGGAACGGTATCTTGCGCCTTTGGCTCCAACACCCTTGGGTTGCTGTGACTCGAATAGAAGCAGTCGGGTGCGCTAACGCTCGTTGGTTCGATGCGGCCAGTGTCTGCTATGACTGGCTCGTCCGCCGAGGCTACATCAACTACGGGTGCGTACAAGTCTCTGACGCCATAACAGACGACAGTACTGCCCTAGTTATCAAAAGGCAGAAGACGGTAGCTGTGATTGGTGCTGGTATTTCCGGTCTCGGTTGTGCCAGGCAGCTAGAGGGATTGTTCAAACAATTTGCGGATCGGTTTCGGGAACGAGGCGAGCCGCCTCCTCGAGTGGTGGTGCTTGAAGGAAGAAGTCGGGTTGGAGGCAGGGTATACTCTCGCGAGTTCCAAACCAAACCCAAAGAGCCTATACCAGCCTTTAAAAACAAACGGCACACTGCAGAGATGGGTGGTATGATCATTACCGGGTTCGATCGAGGAAATCCAATCAACATCCTGCTACGGGGACAGCTCAGCCTGCCATATCATGCACTGACGGCTGATACGACGATATACGACAGTAACGGGAAAGCGGTAGATCCTGTGCGGGATTTACTTGTTGAGAAGCTGTATAATGATTGTCTAGATCGGGTCAGCGAATACAAACATAAAAATCAACCAGCGAAGCTGATTGAGGGTAGACGAGACCTTATAGAAGAGGGGCGAGATAGCCCTGGGGATGGCAGTAAGACGATGTATCAGGAGGAGCAGGCTGTTGCAGCCCTTCCTGATGCACTACCGGCATCTGAACAAAACGTTCCGGACAAGATCAACCTGATACCAGTGTCATCAGACAAACTAACTGGTCGAGTTCACATGGAACCTGGGACTCCTGCTACAACCAAGGCATCTGACAAGGCCAAGCTCATGGGTTGGGCAATACGAGACTCGGCCGATGGGGAGAATATCGACCTAACATCGGCTGTGAATGAACGGGAAGCGACTCTGGGGTCTGTCCTTGACTCCACCATTTCCCAGTATAAAAATATCGTTGGGCTGACCGCTCAAGATCACCGTTTGATCAACTGGCACATTGCCAACTTGGAGTATAGTAACGCGACTAGTTTGCACAACTTAAGTCTTCCTTTATGGGACATTGATGCGGGGAACGAGTGGGAGGGAAGTCATACCATGGTTGTTGGTGGTTACCAGAGTGTGGCTCGTGGACTGGTTCACTGCCCGACATCGCTTGACCTCAAGACGAAATTTCCAGTGAAAAGTATATCCTACCATACTGGAGATGGCATGGCTTCAGCTGCTATTGAATGCGAAGATGGCTCGGTAGTGGATGCAGATGCTGTTGTGTGCACTATCCCGCTTGGTGTTTTGAAACAGAATAACATTTTCTTCAACCCACCTCTTCCATCATGGAAAACTGACGTTGTTGAGCGTCTAGGATTTGGTATTCTGAACAAAGTCGTTCTGGTCTACGATAAGATCTTCTGGGAGCATGATAGGCACATATTCGGCGTATTGAGGGAGTCATCAAACCGGCATAGTACATCACAGAAAGACTATGCTGCAAGCCGTGGCCGCTTCTTCCAATGGTTCAACGTGTCCAATACGACAGGTCTGCCATGCCTCATTGCTTTGATGGCCGGCGAAGCAGGATTTGAGACCGAGCACTCAAGTAACGATAGTCTTGTGGCCGAAGCTACGGAGGTACTACGCAGTGTCTTTGGTCATGATGTCCCGCACCCTATAGAGGCTATGGTCACTCGATGGGGTTCGGATCGGTTTGCCCGAGGTAGCTATTCTTCCGCTGCTCCTGGTATGCAGCCTGAAGACTACGATGTCATGGCACGGCCTGTTGGCAACCTCTTCTTTGCAGGTGAACATACCATCGGCACGCATCCAGCCACAGTCCATGGCGCCTATCTATCAGGCTTGAGAGCGGCATCAGAAGTATTGGAGACTCTCATTGGACCCATCGAAGTCCCAACACCATTGATTCTGCCTCGGGATTCTCTATTACTACGCAAGCGTAAGGAGCCTGCCAGAGATCCCCAGCCAGCACGCCTACAAGCCTATGAGCAGGAGATACAGGCTCACATTCAAGCGAAACTTGGAGAACGACCCTCTCGTCCTGCTAAGGTCGCTGGTAATGCGTATATCCTCTATAGCAAGGACTTGTTCGACGTTGCACGGAAAAAGTGCGAGGAGAACCGCAAACCTGGGAAAGGCGGACGCGCCGTGCCGAACGAAGTTCGTATCATGACATCCAAGATGTGGAAGGATGCCACGGTTGAGGAGCGCAGACCATACGAGGAGCAAGCCGCTGAGCAGAAGCGAGGCTACGCGGATGCTGTTCAGGCATGGAACGAGACTACCGAAAGATGGGATCATGAGGCTGCTGCTTTGCGAGCGGCCTACGAGAAAGAAAACCCTTTTGGCACTGCCAAGATAGGGGACATGCATCGCGAGTTTTCAAACAAGCAGCGTCGAACCAGGAATATAAGCTACGCGGAGGACAAGGATAGTGACACTGGATTCTGAGTTCTGTCTTGTACGCATTCATACCCCCTCATTTGGGTGTTTTTACGGGCGCCGGGTTTGTTACCATATGCTTTTGTCGTTTCGTCTACGGACATAAATGTTTCTTGAGGATCGTACTTTAGGTGCTTGGAGTTAGACATGGGCGTTCTATCTTCAAACTTCGTGAATAAAAACTCATGAGAATATACTTTTAAAACCCAAGGCCCCTAACAATTCCTTTTAAGCTTTTCAAAAGCATTACTTCTTTTCGTTTTTCAAACTGCCATGCATTGACTGTATGGGCTACTAAGGAATTTATTGAAGACTTTGATACAATGGGGGAAACCACACGAAGATGGTGACCCGATGACATTTGTTACAAAGGGAAGCATTATACCCCGGTTCATACCACTCCTTACATGTCCGCAGAAGCAGTGGCACCAGTGATAATCTCGACCAGCTCTCCAGTAATGACAGCCTGTCGGGTACGGTTGAAGAGAATCTGGTACTTGTTGATCATCTCACCGGCGTTCTTGGAAGCGTTCTGCGGGAATTATCAGTATCGGCTATCACGGTTGATAATTTGACGGTACTCACATCCATAGCGTTTCGTCGGGCGGACTGCTCGCAAGCGTGGCCCTCGGCAAGGGCCCAGTAGAGAGAGTTGGCAAGGCCATACTCGCGAAGGTTGCCAAGAGCCTCATCATCAACCTCGAAAGCGGAGAAGTTGGCTAAATTTTGATGTTAGACACTTTCAACTACTGCAACTCTAGAAAGAACGTACGGGACTGCTGGATGGCCTCCTCGGAAAATGCCTCAATCAGGGCGGCTTCGTAGGTCTGAGCGTTGACGAAGCTGTTGTACAGGATCTTGACGTCAGTGTACTCGGTAGGGAGCTGGAGGACCTGGTCGGCGATAGCCTGGGCGTCAGCGAAGGTGGGAACACCCTTGCCGATACCAGCGAAGCTCAGCTGGATAGCCTTGCCGTTGGTTCGGGAGAGCTGAGCCTTGGCCTTCTCGCCGATGATGACGAGGTCGAAGCCAGGCTGCGAGGCTTGGAGTCGACGGACGTATCGGGCCAGACTAGAGTGAATACCACCGCAGAGACCCTTGTCAGAGGAGCAGACGATGAGGAGGGTCTTCTTCTCCTCAGTCTCGAGAGCCTTGGTCTCAGCGGACTCGTAAACCTTGTTCGAGGTCTGACCGTACTTGCGAGAGTCGTTCATGGCGCGCTGGGCTCGGGTGAGCTTGGTGGAGGCGACGATCTTCATGGTGTTTGTGATCTTCTCGATGTTTCGGATGGACTTGAGACGGTCCTCGATCTCACGGAGAGTCGCATAGGTGGCAGCGGAGCTGGGGACGGCGGTGGCCCTGGAGGTGCAAAAAGGACGTCATCAGCATTTTCCCTCTCTCTCTCCGATATATAGTCCTCTCATTTTTTGTGATAAATATTGATTCCCTCAGAATATTCAATTGCCTCGCATGACATGCATCTCGGTCGGTACTAGGCGTGTGCGTTGTTGCTGGACGTTGTGGCCGACAGTCGGAGGTCGAGAGCTTATCCGGCAAAGCAAATTCTTGGGGCTCCCGGCAGCCGAGAGGGCCACTGGATACTCCAAGGAGAAAGACTGAGGGAGGAGAGAAACTTACCGAGCGTTAGCTGCGGCGGCAGCTCGGAGAGCTGGTCTGGCGGTTCGCGACAACATCTTGACTGAGGATGGGGAAGTAGAGAAGGAGCCTCTGCCAACGGTGGCCCAATTGATCGCTATAAACGGATCAATTGATGGAGATGGGGGTCGTGTAAGGTCGGAATGAGGTGTATTGGTGGTTGCTGCGGACTAAAGCGTTCGTTCAGGTTTGTTCTCGCTATTTTCCCGGGTAAATTAGGTAGCCGGCCGGAACTTCTAGGCCTTGGACGGGCAGAGCTGGCCAGCACAACCTGCTTGCTGCAGTCACGTGTTCTCAGCATCGAGGCTCCGCCCGCCCCGCTCTTCTTTTTTTCTAAATGCATGCATGACTAAGGCAAGCACTCTCTCTTGCGCCCCATTTTCCATCCTCTCATAACCAGCTGTTTTCATCCAATCACATTTCAATCTTTTGCCTCTAACCCCATCGCTGAGTCGCTGCAACTACAGCGCAACGCCTGTCTGAACCACTGGGAGCAAGCCATTCAGTGTCCACTGTGTAGGTACCTGTCTTCCACTGCCTTGCCTTCTGCAGCTGTCGCCTCGCATTTCCCCGTCGCCGGGTCCGGGCCATTGGTCCTCCTTGGCCTTAAAGAAACAAGCAGCGCCGCTCTTCAACTTTGGACCTAGGCATTCTCCCCAAATCCATTGTTGCTGATTTTCCTCTCCTAAGCTCCTGCGAATCCCATAAAACGCACCCTCATCTCCTACACGAGGCGCTGAGGGGATCCTTTCCTCGCGCTTTCTCCTCCAATATCACGTTTTTCCTTCGTCTACAGAGGCCTACTCTTCGTTCAATCACACTCTTGCACCTCAGATCCCAGTCGTCCCTGACCTCATCGCACTTTGGTTACCGGCCAGCCGCAGAACGGATACTCACGTTTAGCAGCACAACCATGAGCTCCAGCTCTGACGACGATCGCCCTCTGGCGAGGGCCAACGGTCATCGATGTAAGTCGCGCTTTTTTGCTAATCATATTGTTGTTTCGCTGGTATTTCTCGCGCTCATGAGTGCTCCATCACGTTGGCTTTCAAAACAAGGCTTCACCCGATCGATCAGCATTTTCTATCACGACAGCGCATACTTTTACTGGTCCTCGTTCTAACAGAGAGTCTAGCATCTATAGTTTCGAAAGCCACGATCTCTCGCGCCGAAGACGCTGCCATGAACGAGCCAGTTCCTGAGGAAGCCGCCAAGATGGCCGGTTTGTCAGTTCGGAATGGCCCCATGGTAGACACAATGGATGTCGACGACCCAGCCACCAATGGAATGTCGAAACGCAAGTCGCGTAATTCCATCACCAAAGTTAATTACAAGGATAATGAGTCAAGTGACGATGGTGCTCCTCTGGTCCGTATTTCATGATGCAGGAAAAACCTTGCTGTGGGGCCAAGTCATGCTGACAATACTATCTCAGGCCAAACGCCAGAAGAAGCAGACTAACAGAGTTGTCGATTCCGATTCCGACGACCAGCCCATTGCGAAGGCACGAGGAAAGAAGCTCCCCCCTTCCTACGCCGAAACTGCCCTTCCCGAGTCCTCAGGCGATGACGACGAGCCTCTTAGTGTGAAGCTCGCGCAAAAGAAGGCCGCTATCGAGAAGAAGGCCGACAAGGAAGCTAGAGTAATTCGAGCCAAGGAGCGGACCAAGGCGCCCAAAAAGGCTGTCAAGGAAGAGTCCGACGATGATGTACCTCTTGCTCGATCCACTGTAGCCAAACGTCAATCGAACGGAACTGCTGTGAAGCGAAAGTCGAATGGCGTTAAGAAAGAGGAATCAGACTCGGATGCCCCCATCTCCAAGAGGGCCAAACCTGCCGCGTCCGCCAAGAAGGGCGTCAAGGTGGAGTCTAGAAAAGCCAGCGAGAGTGACGATGAAGACGAATCCGCTTGGTGGAACGCACCAAAGAAGGAAAACGACGATATCAAGTGGAAGACTCTGGAGCACAATGGTGTTCTGTTCCCACCTGAATACGAGCCTATGCCCAAGCACGTCAAGATGCGATACGATGGGCAGCCGGTCAACCTTCCCATTGAGGTCGAAGAAGTCGCCACTTTCTGGGTCTCCATGATGGGTTCTGGGTCGACACATCATCTCGACAATCCAGTATTCCGAAAGAATTTCTTCACCGATTTCAAGGAATATTGCGACCAATACGGTGTGACAGATGCTCAAGGGAAAAAAGTTGCCATCAAGTCACTTGAGAAGTGTGATTTCAGCAAGATGTGGGATTATTGGTCTGACAAAGTCGAACGAACCAAGACCAAGAACATGTCCAAGGAAGAGAAGGAGGCTGCCAAGGCCAAGAAGGAGGCTCTCGAGGCTCCGTTCACCCACTGCACTTGGGATGGTAGAAAGCAAAAGGTCGGCAACTTCAGAGTCGAACCCCCAAGTCTGTTCCGTGGTCGTGGTGAGCATCCCAAGACTGGTCGGGTCAAAAAGCGTGTCCTACCCGAGCAGATCACTATCAATATCGGCAAGGGTGCCAAGGTCCCAGAACCCCCCAAGGGCCATAAATGGAAGGCTGTGCAGCACGACCAAAAGGCGACTTGGTTGGCCATGTGGCAAGAGAATATCAACGACAACTACAAGTACGTAATGCTTGGAGCTGATAGTGATGTCAAGGGTCAAAGTGACTTCAAAAAGTTCGAGAAGGCTCGAGAACTCAAGAAGCACATCGACAAGATTCGTCGGGATTACACCAAAGAACTCAAGAGCGAGGTTATGGCCGATCGCCAGCGAGCAACCGCCATGTACTTCATCGACAAACTTGCTCTTCGAGCTGGAAATGAGAAGGACACGGAGAATGAAGCTGACACTGTGGGTTGCTGCTCTCTCAAGTATGAACATATCACACTTGAGCCTCCTAACAAGGTCACATTTGACTTTCTGGGAAAGGACAGCATTCCTTACCGAGAGACTGCCCTAGTCGAGCCTCAGGTCTTCAAAAACCTGAAGCTCTTCAAGAAAGCGCCCAAGTCTGCCGGAGACGATCTCTTCGACCGTTTGAACGTGAGTTTCTCTGTGTAGCCTACACGCGCGCTACCCACTAACAACACTACAGACCGCTCAGTTGAATAGGCACTTGGCCAGCTACATGAAGGGACTGACTGCCAAGGTTTTCCGTACCTACAACGCGTCTTGGACAATGTCAGAGTTGCTCAAAAAGCTTGCCAGTGATCCCCGCTCTCGCGGCACAGCTGCCGAAAAGGTGAAGCTATACAACGATTGCAATCGTGAGGTTGCCATCTTGTGTAACCATAAGCGTACGGTTGGCGCCGGCCACGAACAGCAGATGGCCAAGCTAGGGGACAGAGTGAGTTTGATTTGTTTTTAGCTTATTAGTCCGATATACTGATTCTTTATCTCTAGATCAAGGGCCTCCGATACCAGCAATGGCGAACCAAGATGATGATTCTTGATATTGAAACAAGTTTCAAGAAGAAGAAGGGCGCTGCATGGTTCGAGAAGGATGAGGAGTTGGATGACGAGTGGATCAAGGAGCACCAGCAGTTCCTTCTCGAAGAACAACGCACCAAGATCACCAAGAAGTTCGAAAAGGACAACGAAAAACGCAAGGCAGACAAGGAAAAGCCTCTGCCCGAGAAGGAACTCAAGGAGCGACTCCAGGCCATCAAGGAGATGGAGGCCAAGTTCAAGAAGGAGAACAAGACCAAGAAAGTTGAGGCCGAGGGCCGAGGTGTCACAGTTGATAAGCTTTTGAAGGCTGTGGACAAGTTTGACGAGCGTATCAAGACGTTGAAGCTCCAGGCCGAAGATCGCGATGGCAACAAGGAGGTAGCTTTGGGTACCTCCAAGATCGTAAGTACTACCGAGAACCCTTTGGGTTTGGATTTGTTTACTAACTATTATCTGCAGAACTACATTGATCCTCGCCTCACTGTCGTCTTCTCCAAGAAGTTTGATGTTCCGATCGAAAAGTTCTTTTCCAAGACTCTTCGTGACAAGTTCCGCTGGGCTATCAAGTCTGTTGAGAACGAAGATGACTGGACCTTCTAAGTGCTTCTCGGAAGGGTTCTGGGCGTACAAAAAGAGAAAAGCGGGTGGCTTCTGGGTTCCTTTACTTTTACTAATTTGCTATTATTTGGAATGGATGTAAGAATAACTCGGACGATGCTTTCGGCGTGAGCGAGGAGACAGAGGAGAAGCACGTACAAAGTAGCGCAAGCTTATCGTGTGCTTAGGGGACTTGGTGAGACGGCCGCAGGGCAATGAAATACAGAGGCAGGCGCTGAGACGGGTTGGGTTACCTCGAACATTACGTGGTTACGGCGGCGGGCTTTTGTTGCCTTAGAATCAATATATAGAAGAAACATCGAATATGTTCCAGGGACAACGGGACCTTCGAAAAGACGTCAAGGGTTCCTGTCCGGGTAGCTACCTCGGTTCAGCATATTTCACTGCAAGTACGAGATTTCGTTTCCGTAATGTAACAGTTGCTTTAGTTCTTGATTATACAAAATGTGTCGATACTATGTCTGCCTATCTATGTTTGCCATATCCATCTATTTGTGCATCTCGTGTATGCTCCGAAATACGTTGCGCCATCGCTAAAGAATCAAATCAAATCAAATGAAAACCAAGATATTAAATACCATGTACCGTGTAAATGCTCGAGCCTTAAACCAACGCCAAATCCAATATCATGCAACCAGGTTTCTCATCCAATCTTTGTACTCTCAACAAGCCATCGTCCGTCGTGCCAGTATACATGGGGCTTCGGCCTCTGGGGGGATACTGACTGTTGAATCATAATATACGGTGAAGCTCAAGTGGATTCTCTTTTACAAGAACCTGCCGGCAAATGCCATGATGCCAGCGAAGAAGGGCACAACAGCAATAGCGGTGTGAAGAGGTTGGAGAGACCCCACAGCATTGTTCTCGGCTGGGATGATCTTTCCCTTGGCGTTGAGTCTCCATCCTTCGGGGATGGCACCTCCTGAAGGACGGGATCCGGTCCAGGGCCATCCAGTCTGCGTAGCTGTGGCGGGACTTCCGTCCTCTGCGATACCACCAACAGGGACATTTCCGTCAGATGTAGCGACGGTTCCCTGAGCGGTCGCAGTGACGGTAACGGCGTCACCGTTCTCGTTGCCATTGACCTGGCCGCCGACAGCTTCGATGGACTCCCATGAGCCAGATGTGTCCTTGTACTTGTACTCGTCGCCAGTGGAGTAGTCTGTAACGATGAGGCTCTTGACTTTCATCGTGAAGGGACCCTTGGAGTAGTCTGTTGGCCCACGAGCCCACTTGACGGTGCCCGAAGGGTTTGTATTCGGATCACCACCAGCCCACGATCCAAACTTGACTTGCATGGGTGTCTGAGGATATTGATTATCCTCTGCGTCTCCAAAGTTGAGGGTACGGACAACGGTGCCGCCAACCATCCAGAGGATACGGTCCTTTGTCCAGTCGATGGTGTATGTGATCCACTCGCCCTGTGTGTTTGTGACATCGTGGAACTGGCCGCGGTTGTAGGATGTGGTTTGGCCTTTGCCAAAGTAATTGGACTGGATCTCATCGTTGTCGGAGCCGAGCCACTCAATGTCGATCTCGTCGAGGACGTCGGACTGCAGAACCAGTGACGACACGATACCTGCGCCGGGAGCAGCCTTCATGGTGATCTCGACACGGCCAAACATGATGTAGAAGAGAGAGGCCAGCTGGGGTGCGTCATTGGCGCGGGCTACTGTGAAGGAGACGCCGTCATTGTCGTATTTGGGAGAACCAGAGGCGGCGAAGGAGTTGACTTCGCCTTTGGAGAAGTCGATGTCGATGCTCATGCCGAGTGCATCATCGGCAGGACAGCTGTCTGTGGGAGGGGACGAGGTTAGCTAATGGTGAATTTTGTATGATATAACAAAGGGGACGTACTGCTATGTAGAGGGTTGCACGAGCTCCATGTTTGCGCCGAGACTGAGTTGATGAGCAGCGCAGTTGCTGCGAGTGAAGGTCCAAATAACCATCTCATGATGGGCTGTGTGTGTGTCTGTGTGTGTCTGTGTGTGTACTTGTGTGCGTATGTATATATATGATGTGATATGTACGGTTGTTGGCTCTTTGTTTGTATTGTTGAGTGTATAGACTCGACTTAGAGTGGTTGCATGTGAATATAGACAAGAGAGAAATAACAGGAGAAAGATGCAAGATCCCCGTTTCGGTCTGCAAGAAACAAGAGACCATATAACAAGAAAATCAAAACGGAGACACGTCACGTCACCTTGTTCAACGCTCCTTGACCGTTTTTCCTGGTTTCTTAGAGCAATTGGCTCCGTAAAACTTGGTACTTGGCGCCCAATCTAAGATGAAGTGGGAGGTTGGGGCACTTTACGCGTCCGTGTTGCCGATGGCCGGTGGCTGGGAAACCATCTGTTCTGTTAATCGGTGGCTGGGCGGCCCGTGCCGTCTTGGCTACCCTATACATCATCATTTGGAAGAAGTCAACTTCAACAACAATTGTAGTATACGAAGTTCAAACGTGAAAACCTCTCATGATTGTTGATTGGCGTATTATATTCCATATATACAATACCACTCTTACTTATAGATGTCGGCCTTCTCTTGTTAAACTTATGACATGTATATCTTATCACAAAAATACCGCCAGCATGGTCAAACTATGACCTCGTTGACATATGCAATGCAAATGAGATACTCAATATATCAAATATATGTAAAGATGATTTGCTATCACAGCATCTCTACTATGTTCATGAGCCGCCTTACATGGTTCTAATATAGGATATACCCAACATAGATCTTATCAGAGTGTCACACCAAAAAACCGCAACGATACAGTTTTTGACATTTGTACCGTATTTCTGTTGACCATTTCCAAAACTATCACAATTTAATGTTTCGATTATTTACCTACATTTTACCAGGTAGTTCTGACGGTTATTGAGCGATATTGAAACTTATCCATATGACACTTGCATCATGCATGAATCTCGATCCTCGCAATGGCATGCAACATCATATAGACATATACATTCCTGTATTTCCAGATCGATATAATGGCATGACGGGACTAGATTAGTATATGGATTTATGTTTCACAAAACACCCAAGCTAAAAGAAAGCTCGCCCTTGCATATATAGGCACTTGGCCGTAACCACTCCATGACTATCCAATGTTGAGGTAGATCTACTAGATAACAACTTACACGTGCAAGCCATGTTGTAGATCAGCCCTTGCATAGTCTCTGACATCACCCGCATAAGCCTTCATACCGCAGGCCATACCTCAAGAACACTCGGCGATTGATGGAATGGGACAAATCCCTCATATCGGATAACATGAATGGATGTACTGTGTACCCTACACTCACCTGAATGGTAAGTGTCGCGACAAGTAAGTATCTGGCAGCATGCAAGAGTACGGAAGAAAACAAGGCAGAAACAAAAAAGAAAAGAAAGCAAAGCAAAGGAAAGGAAAAGAGACACGGGAAATCGAGGAAAGGATTGCTATCATAGCCATGATGATGACACGGCACCAATTGCTTGATTCTCACGGAGTGTCCGTACAACGCCAAAGCCAACCACGTAATGTACGATAGAACTGACAGGGAGAATAAGCAAACACAATTCAGGTGAGAGACCAGGCCATCGCCACCCCCCAAAAAGGCACCAACACTGCATCCTACCCATCCATATACAGTGAATTATGCGGCTGTTATGGAGTACAGAGCATGTAGCACCATCATAGGTATGTATCCAGCGACTGTTATCACCTCCCCTCGCAGTTGACTTGTCTAGACCGACCAAGCAGATTTATATGCAGGTCCCAAAATCTGATTCACGACGTGTCAGCAAATGCTGCACCCAATCAACAGCTTCAGACTAACTGAGAAACTTTTTTCGTGAGAGGGAAAAAAAAAAAAAAAAAAGAGAACAAGACACGTAACATGTCCTCTCTCTCGCATACAAGACATGACAGCTGTTACGGAGACGGCTTGTAACTATCATATGTTGAATATTGTCCGGCCGGCCGCCGTGTCTCTGCCCCGATCGAGCTGCCGTGATCGGTGATCCCTTGCGTCTCCTCCGTGCCTCGCCGCGACATGACATTGCATGAGGAGGCCATTGAGCACTCGGGGCCTTGACTGAATCTCCTCTTTCTTACTTATCCCACCCTCCACCATCATGACAGGTTAGATTCCTGCATGCCCTAACCCCACAAAACGCTCCCAAAGCTGATAACTCGACGTTCAAGTTAGGTTGTACGTACTGTATCTGCAGAGTTACATGCGAATCCACCACCTGAAAGCAAAGCCGTGTGTTCCAGGGCTAATAATATGTACCTTGCCTGCCGTACGAAACGGTGGCTTCTCCAAACCTTTAACCTCAAACACGGATTCAACGCGTTTCAGACAGACATCCACTTGGATATACTATATTCAGAATTCGTTTGAGTGCCCAATCTCAACTCAGCACACAAAAGCTGTATCGGACACAAGGTCTAACCCTCTTGTCTCGACCTCGTATCATTATGTGTAGCTTGCCCCGAGCCCAC
>JAAGWQ010000164.1:0-22229 GCA_013396295.1 Fusarium heterosporum | reverse complement strand
ATATTAATTAGTATTAGTTATAACTGTTAATTAGTAATATGTCATACTTTTATTAACTAATTATATTATAATTTATTAAATAAGTGATATTATCTTTTCTATACTGTCCTTGTCTTATCCCGTGTCTTTATAGTTCCTTCTTCCATTCCCATAGTAACCTAATTGACCTTAGTCAACCTTTAGTCTTTAAGAAATTTAGTATAACATGGTTGATAAGCAAGTGTCACAGACAGGCGAGCGTCGGACCATCCTGCACACCTTGAATCCCGCTTTTAAAAAGTCTATCAAAAGTCGAAAATAAGCTTGAAATAGCTAATCGTGATTAGAATAAGAGGCAGACTTAGGTGAATGTCAATCCTACTAAGATTACTATACTCTGAATCAAATAGCCAATTCAGGACGTACAATTGATAAAGCTTGGTGAAATCTGGCTGCCTTGCAGCTCAATACCAAAATTTTCACTTGACGCTCCTATCAATCTAGCTTCGAGATGGATGACGACATTCAGTGGTGGCAAGACATTTCTCGGACGCCAAAAACATGTTTGCATGGCTTCCGCCCAGATTAGTTTGACTCTACGTATGAGTCTTGACATTAGCTGCGACAGTTGGTGGCTTGCGCCCACAGGAACACTCCAGCATCTTGCCCCATGTTTGGCAAGAGCCTAACTCTCCAGCATCAACTTCAGTCGTTTGTTGCGTACCTCACCCTTGCTGTTTTTGGGCAGGTGGGAGGTCTCGAAGTAGCCTGTCTCCTTCAGAATGATCAGTGATTAGCTAATCGTAGCATTGCGGGAACTCACAAGAAGCCAGTCGAAGGGAACCGCGGTGGTATGCCTCGTATACGCCAGCGTCACATAGCTTACCCTGTGGTACACTACCCGAGGCCAGTTCATATCTCGAAGGGCAGTGGTAGGATTAATGGCAACAGGGTGATTATCGACGGTTCTGTACTCGTCCCTTTCTCTACTGAAGATCCCAACTTCGTTATGGTAGAATTCAAAGGCGATTAATTGCCTCACCAAATTTGTTGATTATGGTTTTCGTCGTCAAATTTCAAGGCGGCGACTACATAATCAAACCAATGAGCTCGTCCCGGACACGAATGGTGTCTTCTAAATCATTCGCATCTAGGAACGTCTCATGGCACCATACCACAAGGTCATGAGCCCACAGGTTATTCTGACTTTGCAGGTATCTGTATACAGCATTAAGCTCTGAGAGGTAGTCAGACAGCGGGCTGGCGAACTGTCACTGTTAAATTGCAGCAGCGTATCGTTACGCTGCTGGTAACGGAAATGGGGACTCCTGCAGACTTTCCAAAGCTGTAATACAGACCATAACGTACAAACAGCCGAACTTCTTCGCAGCAAGAAACGAGTTGTGCCACGCGGGGGCGATTGGAAGACTTGTGACCGGTTTTCCCTTGAGGGTGAGGGTTCCTCGATCGTCGATGTAATCCCTGGAGAAGTTAGCAATGAAATCGAGTAAAATAGAAACCACTCACAACGCTCGAAGCTCTTGAAGGCCAAAGAAAGAAGTCTCCTTGTGGGGAGGGTCGACGAACTCAAAGGCGCCGATATTGTTTATCCAGCCATCTTCAACACTAGGATGTGCCGAGTCATCTGGCTGCGAAGCAGGCCGGGAGGTGTGCTACTCATCATTACATCCTCAAATGAACGTCTGATATACATGTGATAGCACACCCCTGATTCTGTCCGCCCAGCACATTCAACCTTTTGCTTTGCTGATGCTTTCGATATGAGTAGGGACGACATGGTCTCCATTCGCACCCGAGGGTTATATCAAACCGCCTTCGAAATTCCACAATCTATGCCAAGTTAAACATCGAGATTTAATGACAGAGATGATCTTACCGATGATGTAAGCAACGCCTTCGACCGTGAGGCTTGTCTCAGCGATGTTTTTTACCACAATTCAACGACGTGGTTTCAGGTTTGATGTCTACAGCGCCTTGGTCTGCTTCTCTTTCGACAATCCTGCGTAAAGCGAAAAAGCTTCCAGACGCGGGACATCAATACGTAGCTTGGTGACTGCAGAGTCGATTTGATGCCTTGCGGCCAGGAAGACGAGGATGTTACCTGGTGACTTCTTCTCGTGGATGTACTTGGTAAGGCATAAAGCGAGAATAGTGTACTCGGGCGTTGTTTCACTCAAGTACTGGATCTCCACAGGATACGTCTTACCTGAGACCTGGATCATCGCTGGTTCATATTGCCGGAAGTGACTAATAAAGTTGTCGGCGTGAAATGTAGCCGACATGATAACCAAACGGAACGTAGATCTGAAACGCACTGTTTCCTCGAGGAGGCCCAGCAGGGTATCGGTGTCCACACTGCGTTCGTGGCATTCGTCGATAATAAAGCAGGACTACCATGATTAATCCATGTTGATTACGGGAGATGTAAGATATACGCGCGTAATTTGCTAGCAGAGGGTCCTTGTACCGCTGTCGGAGGAGGGACTATCCTTAACGAATTTCAGGGTTCTAGCCTTATTAGTCTTTATATGCTTTCAATGCTACATACTGACTTGTTGACCAAGTTCTATATCAAGCTCTTGAGCCACCACATGCGTGGCCATAAGGTATTAAAAAAAGATATGATACTTCAATATGAACAAGATACTAGAGATAAATTATATAGAAGCAGATATCTATCATCTAGACTGGGATTACTTTTGCTAATTCTATTATTAGATATACCACTCGCTCAGCCTAGGTGGCTCTACTCTATCTTCTTCCTCCATACCGAAACTGAGATGTTTGATTCCATCAATACCGACATCACCCTCCAACTCCCGATAGAAAGAGTCTTCCATCTTCAATACACCCCACTTAATCCTTCTTTGAGTGACTTCCATATCGTCTAATAATACACGACTGCTGCATTCCGGCTTCCTCGCATCACGAGCAAATGTCATCATTTCAGTATCACACGCAGTTCCAGAATTTCTTCTTCCTAGCCCTGAAACAGAAGAGCCGGTTGCAGGGACGTGACAAGCTGCGGCAAGCGCCAGAGAGTTGCTTCCCACAACCACCATATCGCCTGGTAGTTCGCGAAGCGAAAGGACTAATGGAATGCAGAGAATCACAATAAAGACAACGATTGCGATCAGGCCGGCCACTGTAGAGTAGCCCACGGCTACAAACCCGATATGGGAAAGGTCTAGCGAGCCTGCTGATGAAGCTGAGTTAGCTGTGCTAGAGCCGTAGAAGTCTAGGATAGTTAGCTAGACACGCTTGGTGGGAACGTAAAACATGACTTGCCTCCATCCGCCATGAAAGCATAGCATGTATTTGAGACCAACCAGTGAAGAAGAATGCTACCGAGAATACAAGGCACTCCCCAACTATATGGTAGTTGAAGTCTATAGGTCGAGACTTGCTCCCCTTGAGGGTCCGTCACGCGCAGTGGGAGGTACTTGGTGCTCATCTGAGCCCATTCCTTGGCCATGACTATCCTTGTTACAAGATTATTGAACTGCAGATATGTGACGGATAAGATTAGCTGCGGTATATTGGCTACTAATACCAGGTGCATGAAGTCACCAGTGTATTTGTCGGCTGCACCATAGTTTTTATCCATAGTGACAAAATTGTTGAGGCCGCTGTTTCCAAAAGCTCCTGATCTATAGCATGTCAGCATAAATGGTCTCTGATGGGGTTGTAAATTCGGTTCGAACATTACAGATCGACTACCAGCGGCTTTGACGAGGTAGTAGGTAGAAACTATCAGCACGACCAGAAACAGGACGTATGTCCGCGCCCATGTGCTCACAGGTAGAGCGTAGAAAGTCGGTATCCTACGGCTTCGCCATTGACGGGCTTGGGGTGCAAGGAAGCTGTGCTCAAGATTCCCGTGAAGCAGTTCGATGCCGTCAGTTTGGTGATAGTCCTTCTGCTTAGGATTTGCCCCTAGAATCCTCTCCCACGTTAACTGAATGTCCCTCATCTCGAGCGTGCACATACGCACGGTCGTCTGATCTGGTCGACTTATCAGTGACTTGACAGCATCACCTGGTGTCACCAAAGGATCTTCTCTGCTCTTCAAAACATATCTAAATAGGAAGAAAGCGCACTGAGAGATTTTCACAAGCACACAGATAGTTGTGGCGAGGAGAATCAGATTTGAAACTCCAATTTTGCAGTGCTGATCTTCTCTCTCAGCCAGACAGTATGAGATGTCGAGGTTATCATAATATGTGTCGAAGCCGCTACGCGTTTGTGCATCGAGGAGGTGCATTTCTAATGACTCTGAGCCGTAGAAACGAAAGGTCCATGTGGAACTCTTCGTATCATCGCGAGGATCAACCACAAGAGGTGA
This sequence comes from Fusarium heterosporum, assembly GCA_013396295.1. Lineage (NCBI taxonomy): Eukaryota > Fungi > Ascomycota > Sordariomycetes > Hypocreales > Nectriaceae > Fusarium > Fusarium heterosporum. The sequence goes on along the minus strand of JAAGWQ010000164.1, from coordinate 17,884 downwards.
TTCAGTAGCCATAAGATCGTAGCCCAGGCGAACTTTGCAAGTGTTGGAGCAGCCTTTCCGGCTGTCAAAACTCGCTCCAATCTGACAATGTTCGTAGTACCAAAGCGCATTTTTTTCCTTGGCAGGAATCAACGTATTCCAGAACTTGTTGTCCGAGCTCGTCATGTTGGGGAAAACTTCGTCACGCTTCCAACCAGAAATACGAGGCTCAGTGGCGTTTACCACTAGCACTACGCTTTTGTAGCCCTGTATCCCAATGCCACCATCGCAGAAAAGGAATTTTGAACGGCAATCAGCCGGTTCAAGACGCTGCCAAGACTTTTGGGCATCGATAGCGGCTGTTGAGATATTCATACTTTCTTTGGAGGTTCTGTCCATCCACATTTCGGGACGAACGGTGAAACTTGAAGTACTACCTATGCCGGCGTAGTCGCCGGGACCTTTTCTCCAACAATCCTCATTCTTCAGGCCTGGGTAATCACTGCAATTGGTCGGCACGGCCGTGTTCCAAAGACTAGCGCCAGGTCCATAGTACTTGGCGCCGTCAAGGAAATCTTCAGCTGCCATTGTCATTCCGAAACCAGATCGAACCTCAGCGACCTGAAAGACAAGCGAGTTAAAGAAGAGGTGAATGGGGATCGAGCTACAAGCCAGGACGAACCAGCAAGCAAACTTGGCTGGACCGAGGTAAAGAAAGTTGCGCATCGACGGAACTCCAATGTTGACCCAGCCGGAGCGTGCATGGGCGCGATCAAGGTCATCTCTCGAAGGAGCATTAATGATCTGCATAAAGAAGTTGGACGAAGCTAGTATAAGCGTGCTGAAAACATTGAGGAGCAAGTGGACTGATATGTTGATCTTCTGAGACGTGGAACAAGGACCTTGATAGAGTATGAAGGCGGCATTCAAGCTGCTTGCACGGACGCACCCATATATGAGGACGCCAAGAAGGATAAGAGCGAGAACAATGAGAAGCGCGATGTTGATAGTGGCCAGCCGCAGCCAGGCGGGTCGCCCAGCGCCACGCGTGGTGCTTTTCTCTTCACTAGATACACTCATAAAGAAAAAGTTAAGTTGGTCTAACTCACGCAGCGGTAAAAAGAACCTTCTTATGTTCGAGTTGCACGTAAGTCAACCAATCAGAAGCTCAATTTACGTGTATCAGCCTTGTAGGATTGGCTCCTGGAATGTTCCACTCGCGTATAACATAGCCAATCAAGCGAAAGCTAGCTCGCTATTTTGAGTGAGTTCAATAGAGTTGTCTCCGGCAGAGTCGATCGTCGGAGACGACTCTGCCTGATAAATTGAGGGCTTAATTCATCATCCTTTCATTTGCCGCTATCGGCATCTGGGTGTGTTACGCTTGTAGGCGACGCCGACGCAGTGCAACGGGGTAGTGTTCGTTCACAAATTTGACCTCCATGATTGTATCGTGTTGCTTATTATGAAATCTGCCAATCTCTGATAACACGTTGAGATTTTTGGGACGTGAGAACGGGCTAACCTGATAAGGAAAATCTAACGCTCACACCAAATACTTACTAGTCCAGAATAGAAAGTGTAACGTTCAACGCATTTTCTACAAAGGATCAAAGGAGACGCGTTTTTTTGTCGGACCGGATCCTCAGATCAGAGACCTCACCATTACGATTCGCTTCGACAGTCAAGAGATGTTGTTCGACCTGAACATCCCCATCAGGTTCAAGGGCATCAAGACGGGCATGTTCTTGATTGTTAAAATCCTTCCATCGTCGACATCCTCCTTCGATAAAGAGGCTCCCGAAGCATGAACCATCATACTATCGGAAGTCCTAGTGACCTCCTTAACACACTCTCATTTAGCCGCTGGATGGTCCTGGGCTTGCATGCTTTGGTCTGTTATTTCCTCCCACATCTTCAAAATACTCAATAAAATCATGGGATGTCTGAATGTCTGTAGTCACAGGAGCAGCGTTGCGCTTCATCTTAAGTGGCGACTCCCTATCGGTGGCATCCCAACTTTCCTACATGGCCAAAGTCTTTTTGGCGGAATGTTCGCACGCCATGTAAAATCTTTTGAGATTTCCTATGTGACGTTTAGCCCGGTTGTTACAGATGCAATTGCACGGTCGCTCGCGATGCTAGGAAAGATCTGAGTTGCTGTGGCGATGTGATTTGGCTTAGCTGAGATTAACAGCAGAGTTTTTCGGTACAGACGGTAGCTTCTCAGACGATCGAGTAGATCTGGTTCATGCGGATGTAAGGGTTGTTATTCGTTTGGATCTTCTGGGTCCCTCGGGATAATATTGTTGCTGTTATCTCAGCTCGGGTTGAGATAGAACTGAACGAATTGACGGACAAGCCATTATAGGTGACATGCGATACCCCTCTATCAATAAGCAAAAAAAGGTTTTCTTATATAAAGTGCTCTATTTTACTTACATAAATACTTGGCTAAACTTAAACTTATTTATATAACTCTAAGCCAACCTATCGCGGGGAACTCTAAGGATAGCCTTAATGACTGCATGAATCGCCCGTATATAGGAGGAAGTAAGCCGGTTAAGTAGAGGCAAGAATAGAAAGGCTATACATAATCCTAACAAAAGATTCATAACGATAGCCAATGATCTATTGGATGGTGAAACTATTGCCGAGCCAAAGCAAGCAATTAAAGAGGCAGGGGCATTTTCCCGAAAGTTGGCAAGTTTTCGTCGATCTCACTTATTATATCTAAGTTCATCTCCGAGTTATATATTTATTGTCTCTCAAATTACCCTATTAATTAGACTTGTGCATGCATCCTAATATTCCGGGAGTCTGGCATACAAGGTTACCAAGGACAAAGATAGAGTTCAGAATCTTTTAGACAAGACTTCGCAGGATAATACATACTCCATACGTCGAGTGACGAAAGGTGGGCTCTGACGTCTGTGAGGACTCAATTGTAGGCCATCGGGCGGAAAAAGGAGCATATACTAATGCAACTAGGATGGATCTCAGCTTGCGCCGATGCTATACATACAACTCAGTGCTATTACGTAGGAAACATAATTAAATAATTGTAGTATTTAACGGAAATACGAACAACCTAATTCCTTGTATCAGAGAAAACACTCAAGCGTGTTTTTCATTTACTAAAACATAGCGGAATCGAGGTTTGCCAGCGACAAGATCAACAACAGCCTGGTTTGCCTCCTTCATCGGCCTTTGCTCAATCCAAGGTTGAATGTTCTTCTCAGCGGCAAGCTGTAGCATCTCTTTAATTTGAGAAGGAGGACCAATACCACTGCCAGCAAACTTTAAACCACTCATGAGCATGGTGAAAATGTTAAGAGCAGGAAGTTTGCCTTCATCCGGAGCCCTGGATAGACGTGTTAGCTTTGTTTGTTGACACATTCAGGCAAGATGGTTACGAGAGACATACCCAACTTGAACGAATGTTCCACCAACTTTGAGCAGCTTGAGATAGCCATCGAGAGGCATCTTGTCGCTCGAAACGGTGCAAACGATAAGGTCGAGAGACTGGGCTCCTGCCTCCGACCAATTTTCGTCATCATCAGTTGCAATATAGGAATCAGCACCGAGCTTTAGAACCTCCTCCTTCTTAGAAGCCTTTCTGGAAACACCAACGACCTTGTCTGCACCAAGAGCCTTTGCAAAAAGGACGCCGAAGTGGCCTAGTCCTCCAACACCTACGATACCGACTGCTTTTCCTGGTCCACAGCCATAGTTTTTGAGAGGCGAGTACACTGTAATGCCACCACAGAGCATAGGTGCAGCAGAGGCAGATGATAACCCATCTGGAATCTTGAACACAAAGTGTCCATTCGTACGGTTATAGTCTGCATATCCGCCCATTGACTTCCCCTCGTTGTCGGCATAAATGTCGCCGTATGTGCCAACCTAACTGTCTGGTCAGCAACAAGCCTAAAAGGCCGACAAGGCAAAAATGAACTATCAAATAGTTTGGAATAACTGACATTACCACGTTTGCAGTAGTTCTCCTGTTGATTAGAGCATTGTGGGCAATCAGGCTGGAGACAGCTACGGCCTTGAGCGCCAACGCCGACACGATCTCCGACCTTAATGTTCTTGACTTTACCACCAACACGAACAGCTTTGCCCACGATCTCATGTCCAACGCAGCACGCTGCAATCATTCAATTAGAGAGACCCTCTATGATTGCAGCAAAAATGGAGAGGGTGGCACATACGATACGGAGTTTCGCCCCATCCAGATTTCAAGGTGTGCAAATCAGAGCCACACATGCCACAATGTGTGATCTGAATGTCAACATCGTCTTCAGTCCACTTCTTTGGTTCGAACTCTCCCCAAACCATCTTCCCATTGATGCTGTCAGGCGACTGGCCTAACCAGCCTTCGAACTTGGTTGTATCCATATTGTCTGGAAGAGCGATAAAATAAAACAGTGATAGTTCAAAATAAGGGAGAAAAGCAACTAATCTAAGACATAGGCTTTTTATACATATCCTGATTTATTTAAACTCTACTGCCTGGCTTTGGAAGACATAATGGATGACGCATAAGAAGTGGGTCAATATTGTAAATTCTCTCTAGACTACGAAGTACGGGTAGTTAGTGCCTTTTCCCTGACATACCCCTCACTATCCTTGTTAGCTTAACCTCAACCTAGGACGAGATAAGAAGGGCACGGACTTAGGATTATTTAACTCCGGGGTAATAGTATGATAGACTGCTTGGCTTCAATGCTTCTATTGACTATTTATTAATACTGGAGCTAGATGGGGTTTAATAGTAATAAAGCGTGCGTTACCGGAAACACTTATATAAAAATATCACATCATATGTCATTGAACCTACATGTCCTGGAAACTGTAATTTTTATGTCACTGTTCCCCCAATCATAGGCGTACATGGACAAACAGCGTACTATAACTGATGCATCTGAACTGTGGCCATCCAGCACACACAATCCCAATACAAGTTGATTCATGATACGTAATTATTGCATTAGCCGATTCCCTCTGAACCCTTTCGATACAGCATAGTGTGCTGATCGACTGTCAGATGTTTTGAAAACCGATAACCTTCGGCTGTCACTGCGTTCTATCACAATGACCCACCTGCTTTCCCTAGATGTCATAGTCAATTAAAAATAACCGAACCAGTATCTTTCCCTACCCTAAAGACTTGACATCATGCAGACCTTTTTCGTCGTGTGCATCATCTGGCGCCTTTTCGATAGTAATCGACGGATCATAACGTAGATTTACATCTCATTGATGGTGGCAACTAGTCCGACAGGCTCAATACAAAATTTGCCCATGATCAACGAGTCGGTGACGTCGTGTTCTGACCTTGGTAAAGATAAACTTTGGCTTTGTATCCTCTCTCATAGCCACTCGCCGTAACTCACTTGCCGTAGCCTCCGTTTCTCTTGCCTATTCCGCTATAGTGGTTAATTTATTCGTGACAGCACCGATGAAATTTGCACGCATCACTCATCTTCCTTACCCTTCCACCCATACTTAACAATTGTCCCGGGAGAAGTCGCCATTTCCTCTAAGATTTCTTATTTCTTATTTCTCTACTATTTTATGCTATACTTTGCAGACCAGAGTTTATTCCATGAGTTTTCTATTGCCAGATCATTTGTTTGGCTTCTGCACTCATACTGTTCGCGGACGGTTAAAGTCCGCCAAGGTTCTCAGAATCCGCCACAATGCTGTCACGAATTGTCCCCGCTATGACACTTTGTGACGCGTCGCGTCTGACTTAACTTCCCAAACACTACTCCGTAGCTAAATAATACTCCCAGAAGCATAGAAACTACTACACAGATGGCCGATGTTTATAATGTATCTTCTAAGGATCCGTACACATATATCCTCTGTTTGAACATACGATATAGTTAGTCACGGTAAGCTCAATGTGAGACATCATAGCGGCTTGACATTAATCCGATCCGGGCCTCATTAAACTGAAATTGTAATGAAACTGTGAAATTCTGAAATCTTACATTTCAAGTCAGCCTTAATAATCGGAGCTTTGAAACTATCAATATGGAGTCCTACCTACTTCCAGCTACTGGTTGTATCTTCTTGACATTAATCAGTGTAGCTTATCTCGTTCACCACACCCACGACACGTTCACATCCCACAATGGCAAAGGGCGTAGGATTCCAGTACTGCCGTTCGCTCTACCTTTTATTGGACACTTGTTGCAATTCTTATGGAGCACTGAAAAGCTTCTGACTAAAGCTTCGTAAGACTCATCCCTTTTTCCCAACCCCACTATCGCTCTCTTCCTGTATCTCATAGAGTATGTGTACGATACAGAACCTACTACGGACCGGACACACCCGTTCAAATCAAGCTCCTCAATCGCCGTATGACCATCTTAAATGGTTCTAATAATATCATCGATTTGTTCAAAAGTTCACGCAGTGTAAACAGCGAGCGATGGCTGATTCAAGTTCTCGTTAACGCCTTTGGTATCGGCACAAACGACGTGCCATTTTATCTCGCTGATAACACGGGAGTATCCCAACAGCCAGCGCCTCACAGCAACGCGATACCGTACGACCATCGCATCTTCCATCTTGTCTACCAAACAGTCCATGATGGCCTGAGTGGGGAGAGGTTAGAGGAGATGCAAAATCAGCTTGTCTGTAATCTCTCAACTCAGCTTGCTGACATGAAAGTCGAGTTCAATTCATGGACCCTTGTCCCAGACGTATATGAGCTTCTTATTCGAGACATCTGTTTTAAAGCCTCGACCGTTTCCCTGTGTGGACCGCGCATTTTCGAAGCTGTGCCGAATCTTACGTCAGACTTTTGGAATTTCGATAGCCACTTGCCAAGTCTCTTTAAAGAGATGCCACGATGGCTGGCTCCGACTGCATTCAAGGCCAGAGATAGAATGAAGGAAAACATGAGGAAATGGCATGAACTCGCCCATAAAGGGTATGATATAAGCCAAAACTCAACAGATACACGAAATTGGGAAGAGAATTTTGGATCAAAGCTTATGAGAAGCCGGCACGCGTTCTTCAGTAAGATGCCACTGAGTAAGGATACCATTGCTGCTGATGACTTGGGATTGCTTTGGGCGTAAGTACCTGATGTTTTTGTGGCTTTCGTGGTGCGAATATGATCTAACCGTACAAAAATGATAGCGCTACCGCAAATGCAATCCCTGCAATTGGTTGGATGATTCTGGAAGTTGTTCAACGTCCGGCACTTTTGAGCAAGGTTCGAGCTGAGATTACCCCTTTTATGGGTGGCTCATCGCCATCGAAAACAAGTATACCCGACATCGATATTGATGGACTTTGTCAACAACCATTGGTACAATCCATCTATGCTGAAGTGCTACGTATTCATAATGGGACGGTGGTTGCTCGAGTACCTCAGGTCCTTGATTTTTCTATCGCGGGGTGGACATTCCCTAAGGATCATCCTATCATGATCTCAACGTTCGACACAGCTCGCAAGCCTTCCATCTGGAACCAAGGCACACCCAACGAACCTCACCCTGTCGATGAGTTCTGGCCAGAACGGTTCATTGTCGACGCAAAGGATCATACAAGTGGGCCTACACTGTCGCAAAATCGCTTGGCAAAAACTAAAGACGAGTCATCGAAACCATATTTCACACTTGAAGGCACGATCGGATCCTGGATACCTTATGGCGGCGGATCTCGCATGTGCCCTGGCCGTCATTTTGCCAAGAAAGAACTGATCGTTACAATGGCCATGTTCCTAACAACTTTTGACATTGAACTTGAGCCTCTTGACAAATGGATTCGGAATGATGCCAAGTACTTTATGTTTGGTGTGATGCATCCAGAGGGGCCAATCCCTGCAAGGATAAGGAGAAGGGCAACTGATATTTGAAAGATGTCGATCCTGAGAAAGTTCTATGTTTGCCATACCTGGTGTATATGCCGTTTTACACTTTCTTCATATCAAAACTTCACTTACTGTAGGCTTCCAGTGTCTGGTTTTAAACCGCAGTGATGTTCCCACCCGTGATCGTTAATTGAAATTCGCAATAACATTTCTTATGATTCGAGTAATACTTTATAGGCGTTGGTCGACACTGAACTCCCCAGCAGCCAGAGTAGTCCGGATAAATATTTGGGGCGCTTTGATGCAAAAAGTGAAACTGCCCCCAACTATAACTTAAAACATGACTTAGCCCAAGACCATTCACCACGGATCACTTATTTGGCCTTTTCTTTTCTTTCGCCATTGGCCGAAGTTACCCACGGGCATCACTAACAACTTACTGGTGGGTCGTAACAGGTCCTCGAACCACCCCATTGACCGACCCACGCGTTGTTCATCTGCCGAGACAAATCTGCATTGGATATGTGAACGCTCTCTCAAGAGATACGGAATCTGTCATCTTTGTGCCCGATTCCCGATTTTGAGATGACCGTAAAACTAACGGGCCAGATGCCCCGTGCCGACAAGATCCAAGGCTTTTGATTGCTTCAAAACTTCGCTTCCGCATTTACAAAATCTAGGGTAGACTCGATTGATAATAGAAGTTAGTGCTTAGACTATACAATAGTTTGCTGCTACCTTAAGACAATCACTAAAAGCATCAATCCTTTTCCGCGCACTTTTTGGCTAATACTATCTTGATGTTGTGTAGCCTTTCAGGGGGCGTTAGCTTCACCTATGCACTTAGTAAGTTCTGATTGGTATGCTAAGAGATCCACTGAGGTACAGCGGAGGCTTAATTCCCTGTTCAATTCAATCGAGAACCATCAGGGACGTCCACCCAATATACAATCAGTAAGTTGCTAAGTACATACAAACTCACGAGGACTACTTTTGCTCCTTGATTACGTTGTAGTGTTGCAATTTCGTGGACCATGTCATACGCATTACTCACTACTCACTACAAACCGTACTGAGGCAGTGTGGGTTAAGATCTGGGGAAGCATTTGGTTCTGTCCTAGGATCGGGGCAACGGTGGGAGTGGCCGTCTCTCTGTCGGAGTCAATCTGGCACGAGGCTTGTTCTAGACCTCTAGAGCCTAGCTCTTGGCACGGGCGAACGACAGACAAGCACATAAAAAAACACCATTCTTTGCAGAACCTCACCTTTATCTTCAACGGCAATCGAGCACCTTAGCGTCAATTACCTGATCATGTCCATCTCGCCCCTTGTATGGCATCTAGCTCTCCACTCCCTGTGTTGAACACTTACGTGGTAACAAAAAAATAGCCGTTTTGGTGGCGTATCACCATCCCTTTAAACGCCAGCCTCTATCAGCGGCTGGGAAATGCCCGATGCTCTGGTCTCTCTCCTGCATTTGGGCTGATAATCCAAGAGTAACACTATACCTAGACTCAGGCTTTCAACTTGTCCATATACCCTTTGCTGGCTTTGGGATTGTCCCTGAGTTTAAGTTCTGTGCAGCTTTGTCCTTTTCTAGAAAAGTATAGCCCACTAACTTTGTAGGACCTCTTCGATATACCCTTGTCATTGCTCATTGGAAAGCGATTTACGATAACCGTCTCTCTTGTCGTCTTGATCACCTGTAACATGTGGTGCGGAAAAGCCACCGGTTGTAACTCGACTCGAGACTCGTATATCGTGGGTGGATTAATTGGTGGTATCGTCAAAACTCGCAGTCCCATGACCGTCTTTGTAGGTTCCCTCGGTACCGGTTCCTCCATCGGGCCCCTGGTTGCCGGAGCAATTGGCGTTGGTTTGGGTAGCTGGAGATGGTTTCTAAGGGTTTTGTTGATAATCACCGGACTGAAAGTCTTTTGCTTCAATGCTGATGCTTACTAAGACTACTCATGATTTCATCAAAATCGACACGGCTCAATACAGACCTGTGAACTCAGACATCGCAGAGCTATGAATAACGAGTAATTCAATCGAGGACATTTGTCTTTCAGCTCAGGTCGAAGGACCAAAGAAAGTGGCCGTTTCCCCTCGCTTCGGCAGGAATTGGGTATCTAGGTCCTTGAGCAGCGAGTATATGCCCATGAAGTGGAATACGATGGGACTTCCATTTATCTGACCATAGTAGCTTTCTTATACACCTCAGGTTTCCGTCATAGCTTACATTTCTGGTCTTACAATTAGCTGGACTATTATCATTTCCATCATTATCTCTTTTACCTAGACTCCTCCTCTGCTAGGGAATGCTTGCTCAACTGGTTTTCTTGATATCTATCCCTTATTCATCTCCTGGCTAATCTTTTGATTGAAGGTCACTCGAAATTAAGCTCACCTTATTAAATGTCCTTGATCGGAGGTTACGTGGCAGATCCCGGTTCTATCCGCTTTACAAGCGAGCTCACGCAAGTGCTTAAGCCGAAGTGTAGACAGCTTATAGTATTGATTGACAGAATCGCTAGCCCTGCTGGGTGTTTTATCTTAAAGCAGGGTCTATGACATCCCCAACTCCAACACTGAATTGTTATCTGGGTGGATTGGTGTCTGTTGCTTTTTGGCTTGACAGGCTCAGCCGACGTTCTAATAACGTATTCCGTGGTTATGATACATTCCAAGGCGAAGACATAAGTGTCTTGGTTGATGTTATGGAAGTTGTTTGGCTTTGGATATTTTCTACACCTCATTGTCCTAGATGGAAGCTATAGGTCTACTGAAACAACTCGCAAATATAGCTTCTCTTCTATGGCGTGGCTGCATTTTAGCCCAATGTGGGTCTGGAGCTAATATCTGATCCGTCGAAGCACACGCTATAGTGTCATATGTGGTGTGTATAACAAATATGATAATATATTTATCGATATGACGGCCCCTTGGTCTTTCGCTTCACAAATAACTTATCTTTAACAACGTTTGTGTAACCTTAACTTCAGTGGGGAAAAGGATACTTTCTATAGTATAGTAGCTTTATCATTAACCACTAATCTCTCTGCAAGATTATTGTGGTGTTACTACTCTTGCTCTCTTTTGCTTATATGGTAGCAAATGGAGAGGTTCTGGTCAGGCTCAGCTAGCCCTCTAATAAGGCTAAATTATTCCAATTTCGATATTATCCACTGGAACGACATCTGTATTAAATAGACGATTAAATCCGAGATGTGCTTAAAGTGTTTAGTTTATTAATCTTGGATTATCTATTTGACAAAGGACGAAGGTAGTTCGAAGTGGAAACATGCATCATAGGCTAAGCATATATTAGACTCTATCTAGGGACGATATAACAGGAATTAAGACCTGAGTTAGATTTTAAGGACCGCCGAATGACAGGGACGTGACAATGTAACTGAACACGGGTATTTCTATTGTTCTGCACTACCCTCCTATATCCAACAAGTAAGTTAACAAGCTTAACGTCATGTCTTTGGTATTTTACCCCAAAGGGTACTGGTTGTCGCTCATAGGTGTGGCCACAGGCTGGGAGGAAGTGTGGGTGCCCGAGGCGGGGAATATAGGATAACATGATGTGGAATGGGATATCATAATCGGATCATTTAGCTCAATATAATCAGAGGAACAGGGTTCCAAGTGGAGTCAGCCTGACCTACGTCCTTCAGCCGCACTTGTAATTTTAACCTAGATTAACCAATTGTATTGCTAAAAGAGACGATGTGTGGATATAAGGTTACAATTACATTTCAAAATGGGAAGATCTTTTGTTTCATGACGCGGCGTCCCAACGGCCCGCCAGTGTACTGAGCCTGGGGTGTTGTCATCCTCCAGGAATATACAGGGGGTTCCCAACGCAACAGGCTGGGACCGCGGAATTGTTGTGCGGAAGATTCCGGCATATATTATACGGCGCTCAAGTTCTATATAATAGCCTATAGTTCGCGTTAAGTCTGGTTAAATCATTGCGATTTGTTATCTCTCGTCTCAACTCTACCAAGCAGTTGAGTTACACAGACGCCTCTAACATCTGCCGCGACGCCACCGTTACTCCGACTATGCTTTTCAATTCCTTACTGTGCCTATTCCTTGGCGCGGCAAGTGCCTGGACCCCGCAGTCCAGAGGTATTCAAGTACCTCCATTACGAAGTCACATGCTGATAATGGGTAGCAACTGCAAGGGCTAACGGAGAGAAGCTGACTGAGCGATGGCTATCGGGTAATACAAAAGTCCGTGGCGTCAACCTCGGCTCGCAGTTTATCATTGAACGATGGATGGCCGAAGAGTCATGGAAAAACATGGGCTGTAGTGCTTATAACGACGAGTGGCAATGTGTCAAAGGCATTGGGCAAGCCAAAGCCAACGCCGCCTTCAAAAAGCACTGGGAGACTTGGATCACGGAGGACGATATCAGACAGATTGCCAGCCTTGGTCTCAATGCCGTCCGCATTCCTGTGGGATACTGGATGTACGAGGACATCATCCAAGACGGCGAATACTGGCCTCGAGGTGGCATCTGGCATCTCGACCGAATTGTAGGCTGGTGCAAGAAACACGGCATCTACGTGCTTATTGGTCTTCACTCAGGACCCGGGATTAGTTCTCCAAATGAGCAGTTTACAGGCCATGTAAGTTCCTCCTCTTTCAATCTTGACAAATTCTATTTACCAACAGCCTTTAAGTCTGTGCCGGACCCGGGATTCTACACCCCAGAAAATTATGAGCGAGCATATCGCTTCCTCGAGTGGATGACGAAGCGCATTCATACTAACGGCAACTACACCACGGTTGGGATGCTTGAGGTTTTGAATGAACCTGTACATGTACCAAAGTGGAAAGCTGAGGCAGCAGACATGATCAAGAATTACTATCCAAACGCGTATAAGCGCATCCAAGCTATGGAGGGCTATCTGAAGATTTCTAGCACTGACCGTCTACACGTTCAATTCATGGTAAGTGACCCCTATGTCTCCAAGTAAAGCTTGAAAGGATGATGTCACTGACTGCAACGTTTTATAGGGCAAGTCCTGGGGATCAGGAGACCCAAGAACATATCTCCCGGATGATGAGCACGTATTTTTTGATTCACACCGATACCTGAGTTTCGATAATAGGATTGCTGGTAACAAGAAAGCCTATATACAAACCGCGTGCAAGGATGACCAGGGAAGACACGTCTTTGTTGGTGAATGGTCACTATCTGTGAATAGTACCTTGAAAAACACAGACGAGTTCAAGATTAATGGGCAAGAGACATGGTACAAAGCCTATTGGGCTGCACAGGCACAGTCTTTTGAGAAGTCTGATGGATGGTTCTTTTGGTCTTGGAAGTGTGATGGCAAGTTAGGTAAACAAGACTGGCGATGGTGTTACCAGTCTGCGGTTGCCGCAGGGGTCATTCCAAGTGATGCCGGTAGCGCTGCGACATTGAGCCCCTGCGATAGATATACTTAGCAGCTTGCTATTCAACGGTATCTAACTGCTAGATTAAGCCTTTGAATACCGAGGGTGCTGGTTATGGAGATGATAAGGACTAAGGTTTTGATCCTTCGTGGCACTATTTAACAGCAGTGTCTAATAGGTATGGGAGTTAAGATATTAACGCTAGACAATCAATTCTAAGACTTGATTAAACTTAACAATCCTCAAGTATGATGATAGGTCCAACTACCTTTGCTTATAGTGAGTATCTCAAGTCCTTGTTTTATTTTTCAGTGACATTCTCAAGAACATGGCCAATCCCAGGAGGGCCACATTTGCGATCGTGTCTCCTACTCTTATGCGAAAGAGAGGAGCAGGAGACGTCATAAACCACAATGATAACATAACGGCAAATTATGATACCGATAAAGGATTGGCTAGGCCCACACACGTATCTGCTGATACCTCAAAGTTAGCAAGATGCAATGTTATACTGGAGCAAGCGGATGAAATGCAATACTCAAACGTCAAATGGGGGAGGTCCCGAATAGTATCACCAAGAATAGTATGCGACAAAGATCCCAGCAAAAATCCCTGACGTTTTAGTGTGGGCAGAAAAGTCACATGCACTGAAGCCCATGACCTGAACATGGGAAAATCCAAAGAAAGCAACCAAGTACATACGAGCGAACCGACCACCCACTGAATTAGCAAAAGCTTTCACAAGAGACCGTAGTCAGCGATTACAGGTCCGCATCCAATGGTGCAAAGGTGGTGTCTCCTTCTGGGGTATGTAAGACTGAGCCAGCCAGGTCCAACAATGGTGGTAATACGTGTGAATCAGGGAATAGGGCGTAGGCGACGAAAGACTAAAGAATCGTGGGTCTACCAGCAAAGATGTATAGAATGTGCCAGCTGACAAGGGTTCCCTGGATTCTGCCAAAATCGTAGTTGATAAGCTGCGAGATGAAGATTGACCGCACCGCCGCTGGAATACTAGAAGCCGGCTCTGGGAGTTTGTTCCTCGTTTGTGTACCACTTAGACATGACAACCATAAACAGAGGGAAATGCCAAATTCAATGAGAACCAAAAAGAACCAATTGACCATAGAGGTCCAGTTAAACTATTAATGCTGTTTCATGGTATGGCCAGCTGGCAATTATGGCTCTTACATGATAGCATCTCAGAACGAGACTACTGGAGAAGATCATTGTACAGTTAGAGTATTGTAAGCCCTAGACGATACCCAAATCTTCTGTGGGGCCAAAAATGGCGGCATGGCCAAGCACGACCTAGTCGTAATATTGTAGAGCAAAGGTCGAACACATTCGGATTGGGCAAAAGTCAACGACGTTCGTTCTGTACATTGACATCGCGAACAGGGCTTCCTGCGTGCCAGCGGCATCAAGATCCAATCGATCCCCCGATTAGTTTGTTCTTGGCAACTGGGTCTATCTCGAACTCTTGCAAGACGGCCACCAAGCTTGCGCAGACTAATAAAATAGACAAGGCGGTCTCATGGATTGCGCCATCTTCAACGCCCACTTGCTGGAAAGGTGCTGGCTCTGTATCTTCAAAGTGCTTGTCGTCAAGGTGTGCCATTTCTTCAAGATCGTTATCTCTCAATGTTTAATGCTTATAAGCTAGGCCTGATAAAGGGGAACACGTCCGCATTCTATGAAGATCTCTCATCTCCTCAAAATATCCTAGAGATAGTCACGGATTAGTTGACGTTTGCCCTGGTGGTAGGAACTTCGGTTTGTGGGGAAGGTGTGGGCTATGTTTGCCGTACTCCCGGACTTGACCCATGCCCGAAGGTAGGCCTGAGGATTCGAGCCAAGGCCACTGATAAGAAAATGTAGTCTGACCTATCTGTCCTTTGACTTTACAACGTATTGACGTTCTACTTCTAACAACAAAGGCGCAAAGGCACAAGCTGAAGCTCAATCTGAATATAGCACAAAAGATTTAAATTATGTAGCGACATATGATAATTTCAAAGAAGATAGAAGCCGCTTATTACGAACATTAGCATGGTTTCTTCACTGTCCTCTGGAGTTACTTAAACTGTGATAACACAAGTTGATACTTGCATGTGGGGAGGTCGGCTTCCTTATCAATGCTTGCTTAGTCTTGGAGTGTCACCTTCTCTTTCGCAGTTATGCATATATCTGCTCTTTCTTTAAGTTTCTTTAGATGGATCTTCTTAAAACTACTATATATAAATGGGCTGGGCTGATACAGAACACTTGACATAAAATATAGTCAATCCTAAGCATAGCTACATCTGACTCAGTAAGGAAGCTTACTTGTAGTACGATACAGATAATATTCATGTATCCTTCAGTACAACATGATCTGAGCTGGTAATATCAAGCGAAATGAGGCCGAAAAAGCTGGTTTATAAGATAGCTCTGGGAGTATTAGTTCCTAGTATGCTACTGGGCCGCATCGTTCAACTTCATACAGGAGAATACTAATCAGCTGTCCCGCGAACCACCCCTCTTGAAGTCGAGCTAGGTTTTAGCATTATCATAAGACAAAAGTGCTCGAGAAAAGCCTGCATCTGGTCCCAAGATAGGGCCGCTAAACCCTGAGCTTTAGCGGAGCACGCAGAGATATCGGGCAGTCATATCTGGAATAGCCAAACATACCGCTACTGACAGATCCGGAACACGACCAACAATGTTATAATTACTCGATTGTTGTCATCTACGCACAGATAGGGGTCGCACAATTTCATGTGAAAGGATTGTTAAAGACTTTTCCTGTTCTATGTGAATATTGGGTTGGACGCATATCAATCGTGTAGCAGTATATATTTGAGTGAAGTATGTACTAAGGAATGTGAGATGGCTCAACCAATCTCATAGACGACAATCCAACCATTTACAAGAAGCCTTACGGCTTTTGAATGCGTCTTCATAGAATCACAATTTAGCAAGTGTTCTGGCCATTGCCAGTAAAGGTTCCAGCCTGGTAAGCACCACCGGCATTTCCAAGACAGTCAGCTATTGGAGTGTTAGCATATATGTTCTTCCTTTCAATTCGCCCGTTTTACTTACCAACAGTGACAAGCTTGAGGTTATTCTGCTTAGCCCAGTTGATCAACCAGGGAGTAAGGGTCTGGACGGTGGTGGCGTAGGTCTCATGCATGAGGGGAATGTGGCCATTGCCACCAGCACCAGCCTGCTGGAACTTCTGCTGGCTCTGCTGAGGAGTCTGTCCGTTCCAATCGCCGGAGTCGACGTCATCGGTGATAACTTTGTATCCCAACTGTTGCATAGTGGGGAGGACATTGCCACCGGTGGCGAGGTAAGGAGGTCGCATGTAAGCAGGCTTCTTGCCGATGATGTTGACCATGGCCTGCTCGAAACGCTGCATCTCCTGTTTCAGCTGGTCGGTGCTGAGGCTTCCGAAATTCTGAGGGTGTGTCCATGTGTGACTGGCGACTTGGTGGCCGGAATTGTAAGCCTTCTTGATGGCGGCGGCTCCGTTGTAGACACAGCCATAGAGCGTTCCAGTCCAGAAGAAGGTGGCCTTGGCACCAGCGTTGTTCAGGATGTCGATTAGCTGGTTGGTGTACTGTCCAGGGCCATCATCATAGGCAAGTGCAAGAACGCCGGGCCGGCTACATTTGGTAATGACAACGCCAGCCGCCTGACGGTTGAAGAGCTCGATGGGATCCTCAATGGCAGAAGCGGTAACGCTACCGGCGAGCAGAAGAGCGCTGACAGCGACCTGAAGGAAAGACTTCATTTCGAGTGTGTATACAAGGGAATATGATGCTTGAGAAGTGCTAAGGATCGGTGGGTGCCAAGACAGATTGACAAGCGTAGAGCCAGGCTTTTATAGAATATGGATCGATACTTTAGTTGTGGTCACTAAGACCATAATCCAGCTAGGAAAATGAACCCTGGCCGGAAAATCTTCTGAAACGAAACTATAGACTTCAGGCTAAACACCCAGCCCCTGTTTTCGGCAACATATTAAGGACCTCTACCCCATTTTATCAACGGCTATTTCCAACTTTGCGGGCGGGCGACCAACCATCAACCTAATGCTTATAACAGCCGAGATATGATGGGTCTGCCGGCATTAAAGCCATGTGGCTCGATGATGCGGAGACTCAGTCGATGAGTTTCCATATTGAGAGATCATTTTAACCTCTTTCAATGGCACGGGCTGTGATCCTCCGGCACTACAATAGAGGCGGATAAATTGGAGCCCCGTGTGATTGGACGTTTCGAGATTCGGAGATGAGTACCCCGTTATTTCGCCGCCCTCGTGGTATCATGCGAGGATATTGACCCCACTATGGGAGCTATAGCCAATCGGTGTCAAAGACTTAACCTAGACCCAGACAAAAGGGAGGCCTTGTCACTAGGCAAGATCATAATCTTGGGTCAAAGCTTCGTTCAGTCTCTGCCTTTTAGTGCAAAATGAATGAAGTTCGCTGTCGTTGAAAGGAGGATATCGTGACAGAAGTGGATCCTTGTAGCCCTCTCTTGCCGGTACGGCAAAAGACAACGTCTAGCTGGAGTCCTCATGCATGCAACACCCTTCCACCTGGGTCCGTCGTAAATATGGACAGTTGATGTGAGGAATAAGAACAAGCTCCAGG
>JAAGWQ010000163.1:0-171484 GCA_013396295.1 Fusarium heterosporum | reverse complement strand
CCCCCCCCCCCCCCTAGATTACAAGATATGTGGAAGAGTCCATCCCATCATTGTGTAACACTTTGAACTCGTCTCCAAACAAAGATGTATCGTCATATTCCTACAGTATTCCTCTCATATCTGATATGAGGTCCAATCGAAGCTAGATTTTACTCTTGAATCTTTGTTTTACCATAAGTTGCTTCAGTCGGTCAAGATACACCTCAAGGTGATCATGACATTCACATTTGTTTGGAGAAGCTTGAGACGTCACGATCTACTAGGTCACCATGGCATGTTCTGCCAATATCATAGAATTTTCCCGGCGAGAATTCCGAGCTCTCAAAGTCTTCATGGCTTTCTGGGACCCGTCTTAGGAGTTGTTTCCTTGATCCGATTCCTCGGTTGCTTGAATTGCATAGTGAAGGATGAACTACGGAGGCCTGAACTTATAAGACGATGCAGGATGAGCTTAGAATAGATACATAGCTTATCGCTATAGTACAAATGAAGAGTGAACTTATCAATAATAGCTACATAATGAGTAACAAACATTACGAAACAACTAGAGTAATCAACGAGATAGTTCATTTCTACTCTACACCAAGTACATCTTACCCCAAGTACATCTGATAAATTCGCTGCGATACCAAGACCGGCCAAATTACACATTTCATCGTCAAATCAACCATATCATACTACTGTGCCAGATTATGAGTTACCGAGACCCCTCAGATGAACGCTCTTGTCGATATTATCGACCTGGAGCCTCGTTCTGACGGCATCCAGTATCAGAAACAAAGCCCAGAACATACTTTGTTTCACCAAGACTCGATTTGTATTACGTCTAGGTCCTACTCGCACTATATTTACTTACGACTTCATGCAGGCAAAGGTGGAATAAGTCGATAAGCGTGTGTTGAAGGTTTGGCATGAAATGCTGGTTGCGAGTCAAGTTTATCATTCATGATCAACCACTGAGGGTGGCAAGTGAACAGAAACTATGACCTTGTTCCACTAGATCAGTGTATCGTTCTCGATACTGATACGGACATGTTCTCTACGTTAGCTGTCCTTTTTTCATGCTGGGAAAGCCACTTTATGGGTAGAGCGCATTTATCAGATAAGGTATCTATGATCACATCTGGGGAGGCGCAACCAATGCTGAATCGCTTTCGTAACATTAGAACTCTATGTCAGAAATAGATGTCGTAGCTATAAAACAATTCATAACAACAGGGCTTCCTCTATACGAGTACGCGAGGCGTAGTGACAATACTACTTCATAAACAAACTGCTTCAAATAATACTAGAGCTGCAGATTCTTAATTAAAAAAGCTTGATCTATACACAGAATATTACCGGGGTTTACCACCACCTCAAGTCTCTTATATCGACTGACGGTGGCATCATCTGACAGAGCAGCGATCGGAATAGTTATAGGGTAATCCGCAGTCCCATCGAACCCAACAAAAACAAAAACAAAAACATGACATGAGGATCAGCCGGCACAATCGGAAACTTGCTCACTCTCAAAAGATACCAAGGAACTCTCACCATCAAGAGAGTTCTGAAAGAAGCGTTACAACGATAGTATCGCCAGGGCTTACACGTAAAATACCCCAAAATGGGCTCCTCCGACATCCCGCCTCCCTCAGCACCAACATGGCTCGTTCCCGCTTCAACAGCATGTCTCTCAATAGGCATAACCTTCTGGCTCCTGGCCTACATCCTCATGGTCCGCCGCTCCCTCGCCACGCACGCCACGCCCGCGCCTCTCCTGGCCCTGGGCCTGAATCTGGCGTGGGAAGTTGTCTACGCGTTCGGCGTGTGCGAAGCGCCCATTGAAACATTCGGGTTTACGCTATGGCTACTTCTCGACATACCCGTTCTCTACGTTACGCTCAAAACAGCCCCGCGCTCATTTTCGACGAGTCCTCTTGTCGCGCGCAATGTGCCGCTGCTGTTGTTCATCGTTTTTGTCGCGGGGCTCGTGGGCAATGGGACGTTTGTCTGGTGGTGGCTCAAGGAGCCGCATCGGGGATATGGTATCAAATGGGGCAAGACGTGGAAGGGACTTGAGGCGAGGGATACTACCGAGTTGGCATTTTGGTCGGCTGGCGTGGCGCAGATGCTATTCAGTGTCTCGGCGTTGGCCATGCTCCTTCAGCGTGGTCACTCTGGCGGACAAAGCTATGCAATCTGGTGAGTCTCTATTCCTATATGCAATTGGGAGTTCTTTCAGAGGGCGTGTTTTCGCCTCACCGTTGTGTCATCTCATCTGCTTCATTCGTGCTCTCGCTGGCCATATACTACTCCATATTGCGTGTCAGACCAAAGTGGGTTATCGAAGCAAGCAGATCAGGTGTTCAGCCATCATTGAAATTTACGCCCACTGTTTGTATCACCATTACAAGTACAGAAAAAAAGCAATGTCTTGGTAGCAATCATCGTATTCACTACCTGTCGTTACTGACGATGTTGTATTTTCAGGTTCTGCCGCTTCGTTGGCACTGTCATGGGTCTCCCCATTTCCTGCATCATGCTATGGTGGTATTGGCCAGAAGCTCACGGCTTTGTCTTCCATCCTCTGGGCCTATTCTTCGTCGGTACCTCAATCCTCTGCGATTTGGTATACCCATTCTTGTTGGCTTATGTTCGAACTACCGAGAAAGTTTTGGCCGATGGAAGCCTGGTAGACGGAAGAACTGTACCAGATGCGGAGAAGAAGCGACAATAGAAGACGTCAACTTGATGCAGCATCGGCAACATTGTGTGTCTCCGTCTTGGTCTAGTGGGGAATACCGCTAAGCAAGCAAAAGCAAATAATAACATATGGGATGGTTTTAGTTGACTTCGTCGAAGTACTGTGAAGGGCATCCTTGATTATGTTTACAATGACGGGTGACCAACCGCAATTGGTCCTAGTTTGCGATCGGATATCGATCCCTCGGCACTCGTGGTATTACTACGATGCATATCTTACATGTGGATCACATGAGTTTGCGCACAATGTAACCTTACGTCTATATGTTCGGGATATTTGCCATTCTATGGCCTACGGAACAGGGTTGATGATACGAACAGCCAACAAAACATGGACGGAGCCATCTGGCAGCCGCTTGGCCACGATCACATCGTGCCATTGTGACTGACTCGAAGGAATTCCACTCCTCTATCCAGCTCGGGCAACGCGATGAGCGTCTTATGCAACCCTCCCCTAGCGCGACCGAGATTGAATTGTTGATAGGGAAATAAGACCTAAATCGTGGCTTTTTGTGAGAAGTGATAGATCCGATGGCTAATGTCTCGGCCAACAACTCGGTCTGTCCTTGATAAGTAAACTTGATGTTTGCTTCGTCACATGACACCGGAGCGACGTCAAGCAAATTTTGTTACACCACCTCTGAATGCGTCTGCTCGCCTCAAGGCGGTACGAGGCGTTGGCGGAAATTCATGCGCCGGAGGAAACCCTCAGAAGGTTAGCGACAACTGTGAGTGAGACTTGGATTGGATAACCTCAATCAATACTTGTCTCAACCAGCACACCAATAGCATAGTCGCATAAGAACAAACTTGAACACTTTGTCTCGCGATGAAAAACTCCGTAGCAACAAAGCCGATCGAGGTTTCGACACACCAATGACGACTCAATCCAGCATACCGGTAACGAAACAAAAGTTGCCAACACGTCCTGCACATTTGGCACGAGACCTCGAACAATGTGATATATCCGGCATGCACGCGCGTCTCGGCATGCATTCTATATGTGTGTTTGCTGTTTAGGAATTCAAGGGATCGGCCATGTCCGATTTCTGGTTATAGGAAGGAATTCGTGGAGACCTGATAAATTGTTTGTCGGGGTTCGTCCTTGGAATGATGTTTGACTCGCGACGTTGAGCAAACTGTTAATCTGTGAATAGCCGCATATAAGTTGCAAAGACTCAGTAAAGGCATGAAACCAATAGACGCAACTGTGCGTTGGGGGTTAGTATTATACAGGGACACCAGACGTCAGGTCACATGCTCAAAGGCTTGCGCGGATGCAAGCATCTTGACAATATGGGCCAGGGTGTGCTTGATCGTGGAGAGTCTCAAGAGCTTGCATATTGGTGAGACGGTCGTCCGCACAAGGTCTTGATCACGTTTCGCATAATTGTTCTGGACGGAGAAGCAAGCCTTTTGGAGATGGTGATTCTCTACGGAGATTGACAGGAGCAGATGAGGGTTTTTTCTTCTTCTTCTTTTTGGGACAAGATCCGGAAGGGTGTTGAGGTGCAGGCATTTGCTCGGTCGCAAGTGTCAAGTTGTTTGTTTTGTTTTGGCTGCTGGCCAGGATAAAAGTTCCGTGAGGTAATTTGACTTGACTTGACCGGTGCTTGTTTGGGAAAAACGAATCTCGGGGTTTTCTGGAAGAATACGGATACAGCTTGTCAAACCGGATGTGGGGAGATGAATTACCAGGAAGAAGGGTGTCAGTGTTGCGAGTTTATCATGGGTGAAGGGTGTAATGAAGGCTGCAGGCGGACGATTTAGGAAATAGGTGATGGACTCAACCCATCGACCGTTTGAAGTATGAAACTACAGGAGCTATGCATCTACGGGGCCTAATGCAGGTGTCATGTGCAGCACTAATGCAACTAAGCGGCAGTTGCTTTCTGGCCTGGCCTGGCCCGGCCCCCCTGGCTACGATCCCTCTGGCGTCAGCGTCAGCGTGGAGAAGCCCCAAAGAGGTAGTTACGGTAGGCTAATTAATTGTCTGCCAACCGCCAATTCCTTGGTACTCGGTCTAATAACCACGACTCGACATTGATGATGCAACTCTACCCAAAGCCCTGGAAATGATCCTCTCAACTCCAGTCAGGTATTGCCCCTTCCAATACTAGCTGATGATCCGGACCAGACGCTTGGATCTTGCTCAGGCACGAACTCGACGCCTTTTGCCACCTTGACATCAGCCAGAGTCATCCTCATCATGCACCCCCTACTATCGAGACATAGCCATTCGATTCGATCCAGGCTGTTTGGATCAACGGGCCTCATATCCCATTCCTTAGAGGCCCCGTCGGGGAAAAGAGTCGGTGACGGCGATGCTAAATGCGAAGCTCAAGCAAACGAGGCAGTAGCCGCGCCTCGGCTATTTGGGTGCGTTGTTGGCGATGGCGGATGATGTATCAGCGCTCCAATGAAGCAGGTGTGGCAGCGGCCCTGCTGTCCTGCATGCTGGCACTGCGCTGCAATTGGACTCTCCAGATTGCGAGGTTCCCATACCGGTGAGCCATCTTGTGGGGAAGATGGCCTCATGGCGGTATTTTCGGAGGGTTCAAAGGCGTAGCATTCTCATCTCCGCGATTTGATGCCTTTTCATCCTGGCAATTGGCTGCACCTGCAGTTGGTGATGCTGCCTCGATATATGATGGCTGTCAAGGGTAGCATTCACTACCACAATCTCAACTCCTGCAGATGGATACATGCACTTCTTGATATTCAAAGGCAGTCAGATACCATCAATTCGGAACGTAATGGCTTTCTCACAGCACCATCCCACGTTGAGCCAGGTTGGGCATTCCCAGATACCGTGGGGTTTACGGTACACGTGGGAAATCTTTGCTTTCTCTATCGTAGATACTGAATGATAATTTGGGGGACAAAATGGCGAGATATCATCCAAGACGACTCTGGGTGGTACATATCTTGGTTAAGACATCCATCATCTCCCGACTGATAAGCCGATACATATTATGATATCGCTATCATCACCTTCCCGATACCCCGCTATCCTTGTCAGGAATTAAAGATTTTTGACATGATGGCACCCACCAACGCGGGATCCGGGTCGGATCACAAGCTTGGGCGGTTGTGAAATATCACACGGTTCTACCCACCAGCATTCAACGTAGGCGAAGCCAGCACAATCACCACTTTCCCAGTCGGGATAACAGCCCTGTTAATCACACTGACCGGTTTTCAGGGTCCTGTAACTGTAACTACCTGCATGTGAGAATAAAAAACCCTGCGTGACATACGTCGAGTGCTACCATCCAGTGCCAAGTTTCATCCCCAGCTTGTTCATGGTTAATCTTTCATGGTCCTTTTGGAGTATCTTTTTACCTTGCTTTTGCGTGAACAGGCTCGCGTGGGTTCGATTCCCTGACACCTTCTGATTCCGCCATTGCTTACAAGGCGCTGCGGATAAACCCTTCAAGAGATGCGATAGGCTGAAAAGGGTCCTTTAACCATCAAAGATCCCTAAAGACCCACGAGCAATAATGGTCTAAGCATGGACCTGTTTTGCAGTTTCTTGTCTTTTCCTTCTCTCCCCAGACCCAAAGGATGGCGAGCCAGCCGATACCAAGAACCAGGGCCACGATTTGCATAATGATTTACGGTGCAGGACTTGTTATCATGGGTGCCGTTCCAGCTATCCGGTATAGGTAGGTAGATAAGCCTAACGATAACCAAGACCGTAGCCCCCAGATGATCAATTCTGCGACATCATGAATCGCTAAAAGACGCATCTCCGAGATTGCAAAGACTCTCCAGCTTCAGCCTCACCTTATCGAAGAGTCATGATAATGAACCCCCCATGCCGCGACAGAGGAGGAAGGTCGTAGACAGAGGACTTTCGCCCACGCGTAAGCTTGAGCATGCACCCCACGTCGCGATCTATCGAGATCGGTATCTGCTTCTGGTATTCCCATGACCGACACGCTCGTACGTGTTGGAGTTTGTGCCCTGCGACGTGAGGCGCAGACGCATGCCCCCAAAGGCTTGAGTGAGAAATCCAAGATGCACACCCTCAGCTTTGGCTTGGTCGGACGCCGAGGGGATTCTCGAATGAAAAGAGAATGAAAAATCGGGGCATGGAGCACGTGTGGCCGTCTGAGGCTGTCATGGTTGTCTCAAGGTGCTGGCATCATGCCTTTGGAAGGATTCAACTGCAGCAGGCACATATTTTTGAGATGCAGCAGTGAGCAGGCAGAGGTGAGATGAGATGCACGTTGGTGAGAGATGCAGTACTATCCCATACCCATTGTTGAGCGAATGGTGGATGGTGAATGGTAAGTAGCCGCGCTTTGCGTTGTGTAAACTCCCCGCATTGTTCTTGTTTCCTCGCCTACATAGATACAGCGCATAGACCATGTGTAACAAAGCCCATCGTCATCATTCAAAGGATTTGGATTCACCAACACTTCTATAATAATTAATCTAACATAATTGGATATGGTGGAATGCGCACGTCCTCAACTCCCGCTAAAGGAGCCATTTGGAGTATTTCGTGTGTGGTAAGGCGACTAGTCTGAACTTTGATATCAACGGTCGTGACCGCGGAAGCCATAATGGCCTCCGCTATGACGAGAACACTATTCCCGTGAGAAAAGAGACAACTACTTGCTTAGTGAGGAGATGACGTGAATTTTGTGCCAGAGCTTTGGAGAAAAAGCACAGAGACACGCAGGGAAGGTACGCAATTACACAAGAATTGCCGGCAGCGATCTAAATGTCTCATCAAGACAAGAGTCGGTTCGGATTACTTGAGGTTTGACCACAGAGGGTTTCGGCACTATTCGCTAGCGGTTTTAGCGCCAGCGCGTCAAAAATTAGGTCAACCCGTCAAGCATAGCTTCAAGCCCCCCCAGGGGAAGGAAAAAGATGGTGGGAAGCAAGGTTTGGAGGTTCGGTTTGTGGGAAGAAAACGTGGGGATTCGCTCGGTTGACAATTGGGAAATATGGTTGATACCTAGGTAGGTATGAGGTGAGGAGAGAAGGGGAGAGAGAGATGTGATTAGAAATGCAATGTGATTATTGGACATGTGTTTTATCGTAACACTTTAATATATTGTATCCTTTCTCAGATGTGATACTGCGCATGGCCCCTCTTTGATGCGAGAGGTGCTGGAAACAATTAAAAGAGATGAACCAAAATAGGACAACAGCAACGGCGCCAGATGAGGGAATCCACTATCTCTCGACTCGACCGAGCACACTCTTGAGCCCATGTTCCCTCCGTTTCAAACGTCCAATCCCGCAGTTACAAACTTGCACTTTTGTTCATCCCATCACAGATGCCGAAAGTAAGCTGCATCACACGCAGCTTCTCATGTCGAATCGTGTCAGCCCTGAGTATCGCCCCAATCCCCCCTGGACCAGATGTCACTGGGCAACACAGAAGAACAAGACCCGGTCGGCAAATCCAGAGAGCGGCCCGTAGCGAAGGTTTCTTACCGTGGAGACTAATTAATCTCTAGTATTCTTTAGCTGCAGTATTCCGCGTGAACTACTCGTTTTTTTCTTTTCATCTCCCAGTCTAGCGCCCTGTTTTCCTCCCCTCCCACCCCCTTCTTCACGCTATCCTACTAGGTACGTACAGTAGCATTCAGCAGCAATTTGGCCGATCGTTAAAAGTCGGGCTCGCAACCACCCGGATGAGCATCGCCTCTAGCTTATGCCGAGTATCACATATGACCAGTCGGCAAATGCTTGATTCAGATTTTGGCGTCAAGATATGCAAGTCAGGTAGATCATCACGCAAATGAGTATCAAGTTATCACACGCAAAGAGAAAAGAGCAGGCGAAGAGAGAATATTAGATAAACAAACAAGGTCTAGTATTTCATTTCTTGCGCCAAACAGTATGCAACTATCTTGGGTAGTCAGCTGTAATCAGTAGTGAAGATAGGTTCGGTATAGTAAAAAAACAAGCCCCCCAATCCATCCATCCATCAATTTCCCTCCGCCATTCGCGGCCATGTTGTAAAAATCTGATTAAAAAAACGCCCATGCCATCGTGGATAGCGAAAGTAGGTGTAATAATGGTTTCCATCCTTAGAACCCCCCAGGTGATATCTTTGATTCCCATAAATGCCCAGTTTCCATATTGCCATGCATACCCCCATATACTCAAACATCCATGATGAACAAAGTAATAAAAAAAAACTGTAAAGGACTCCCTTTCAAGCCAGGTGTGGTTGGTTTCTTCTCCTCGTCTCTCTTCCATTGCGGTCAGACTTGTTGCTCTCATCATAGGCTCTGTGCTCGTGGTCATAAGACCTGTCGTGCAGGTAATCTTGGGGTAACCGCCCAACGCTGGCGAGTGGCGTCCAATGCTGAGATGAAGAGCAGTTGATAGGTGAGAGTGGTAGGATCTTGTGTTGCTGTGCTGTGATGTGCTGTCGTGCATCCAGTTGAAGTGAATGACATGAGCCTCTGAAGTGGCGAACGATATGCATTGCATTGCAGGTGTCGCAGCACTCTCTTCAGTGGCCCACAGCCAGCTCAAGCTGTTGATCGACGCTTTGACCAACCCTCTTCAAAAAAGGTACCAAAACCCGCAACACCTCTTCTCCGCGCGAGTCAAGAGAGGGGAAAAGTCCACATCGGCCAAGGCAGGTTCGCACCCAAAGAGCCAAATTCTTTTCCGTCCAAATAAGATAATAAACAAAATGATCAAATAAAAATAAAAACAAATGCTTTCCGGCGCCTTCCAAGGTATCGATCGAGTGTCGCGATAAAAATGCACTTTTTTCTGTTTGGTTTTTTTGCCAGGTGCTGTCTGTAATCGTTGATTCGTAGTTCCTCCACGTTGAAGCCGCGGCCACACAGGTGGGGTATCAATGTCTCACTTGAGTCGACCACCTGGTAAAGCACGTTGCTTGGTTTGAAGAGCCTGCATACTCGACTACTCGTGCAGATGCATCGTGAGTGTGTAAGACGAGACGACCGACGACAGATGATGATGCTGTTTTCTGTTGCTCAGCTCATCGGAGATGTCGGGTTTCGTGTGCGTGTGTGGTATGTGTGAATGGTGTTGCCTTTTTAGGTGAGGCAGGTCGGTTGGCGGCATATCGAGGACTCGACCTGCGAAACGACGCCGCTCGTTCTCATTGCGCACGAACTTGGGGAGAGTAGGACATGCGTGACTCGGGACGCTGGATGAGCTTCGCCCAAGGGTGGTTGCTAGGTTGTTGACGCTCACGGCAGGCAGCTATACAAGATTAGTTAGCATATATCCATCATGCATTGCCTAAGATTATCCGGTGGAGAGCATAGGAAGAATCCGCTCTCAACCTTGGAAGGCTTTGGAGACATACCACAAATGTCGTCACCCCTGTTGATCAAACAGTTAGAATATGCTCTAGTACATGGGTCGGTGAATGGATGCTTTGACTCACCAGTATTGCTTGCTCACAATAGTGGGCGGACACCGACGTTCAGTCTCGATGTACTTAGGACACCATGACTCTACCAAGTGGTAGTGATGTTGGCAGCTAAGTTCTTTCTGTAAAGAGAAGTGTGTTAGGATAACGCATCAGGGTGGTGATGGTGTGCTTGTGACTTACATAGATGTAGTTGCACATTGTGAAAAGTAGACCAAGTTATATATCAAATCGATTCTAAAAAACCGAGAAACAAGGTGTGCGGACGAGTCGTCAAAAAGAAGAACCAGGCCAAGCTATGATATATGTATGCAAGATATGTAGGTAGATGCCGATATAAGAGAGTCGAACTATAAGGCGGTGATGGTAGAGTAGCAGTCAGTGTGGGTGTTGAGTAGCAAATGGCGGGCAGGAAGCTGGTATTGAGATAACTATGACAACACTGTATGCAAGGTCGATGTTAAAGCAGATGAGGGAGGCAAAAGAGTATTTAAACAAGAGACAAGATGGACCCAAAACAACAAAATAGAGGCTAGTCGTTCAGAATCCCTACGGACGGGGCCCATGGCTGGGCTGAAGGATGTTTATAACTCCCAGGCGCGCCAGAAAGTCAGTCCCTTCCATCAAACCCCTGTTGGCAGAGACAGCCCACCCTCACTGCCAGTGGGAAATCGAGGGAGCCATGCCATCCTTGACGCAAGCACACTCCCGCTAGGGGGGGGGAGTGCAAATAAGAGGTTTTATTTTTTTTCTTATGATGGCACTCGCTCCAAGGAACAAGGGGGTCCGGGGATTGGGGAGCTGAAGAGCGGAGGGAGTGAAATGGTAGAAGAGAGGGGTGTAGGTCGTACATTATGACACCGCCTGAGGGTATGCACTTATCAGTTATCGAGTAATGTGGGATATCCTATTTACCAGGATTGTTGCCTTAATCTAAGGCGAGCAACCATCCTTCCACCAGCAAAAAGTCCCCAAGGTCACCCAGACAAAACTGCTAGAGTCTTTAGTACGGGGGGGACACAGACCAACCTACGAGCCCTCATAGCTTCGGCGTCGGCGAAGTGAGGATGGATTCCAGGGACGGACTGTAATCACGGAGCAAAAGTGAGTACGGAAGGACAAATAGAAATACAAAAATGGAAAAGAAAGAGAAGCAGAAGGAAAAAAAAGACCCTGAAAATAACTTTTTTGCTTTTACAAATGACTCACCGACCCTTGGTCGAAGCACAGGCAAGACACTGGTCGATGCCACGACCAAAACGAATCAATAGTTATCATACATACTCCGTAGTTTTCGGTTCGACACTTACCGCCAGCTCTGAAGCAGTGAGAGATTCTGATCTGGACCCTTTTTTGCTGCCTACGCTCTCCACCGCCACAGCAACATATACCAGAGTTCAAGGCACAGCCCACACTGTATCTGGTTACAGGCTTACAGCACATACATACTGCATGGCCCTCACAAGGCTCACATACAGCAGCGCCTTGTCAATTGGGTACTCACCGCAATAACTCTGGCCACTGCACATCACGGCTGCAGAGCACTAGGGAAGGTGTTTTGGTTCATTCCGTAGACTACAGAGGCCCGGTCTGACCAATTTTGGTCCATGAGCCAGAGGGGCGGAGCCGCTGTCCAGCATCAACAGCGTGTAAACGTCAAAGCGTGCTCCACTGTCCTCCTATCAAAACCATGTTTCCAAATATCGCCAGTGCCGGTGAGATGAGGACCCTGGAGGTTTCTCCCAGGTTACCGCCTCAGAATTCACCACGCTCTTCTCCACTGCCGATACCAAGACAAATGGACCGCCTCACAAAGAAGAGAAGGGGAAAAAAAAGAGAGAGAAAAATAGAGTTGCATGGCGTCTAATTCTCACCGTTTAATGATTGGGAGTTGCGAGCATCACCCGACAGACGGGCCGCCGGGCACGTGGAAGCCTCAAAAGAGTGCCCCCTTGTGATCAGCATCCAGCACTTCCCAGTACGGCAGCTTTGAGGGGTCGAGACTCTCGATATTGCTTCTTAGCCATGGCGATTGACTGGCCAGCTAGTCATGGCAATGCCGTTAGAGATATGACGTGCCAATTAGGGAGATTCGTCTCTTGACTAGTCTGGCCATGTTTGTATCTTATCTTCCCTACCTTCTTTTACCCAGATTGACAAGTCATTCAAGATGCATCACGCTGGTCTTGTTTAATCAATCAATCATACAAGCGACAAGCCAAGCCAAGGTCCATCTGATAATGCCCTACCTAGCCCACGTATGGAGTACGTATCTGGACAGTCAATGCACATCACCCCAAGGCAGAAAAGATTTTCACCCTCTTATGCATTGCGCGCATCTGCAGCTCAAACCTGGACGCACGGCCTCGGTTTTACATACGAATTGCTCAGGATGCTTCACCAATGGCACATGTGCCGCTCATGACATCTGCTCTTATGTCATGACAAGTTAAGCTGGTGATACGCTACAGTACGATTGACTCGTCTGTTTGACCCACTGTCTGCCAGGATTTGTTATTGGAACATTTCCCACCATTCTAGACACTTTCTTTTCTTTGTCCTTTCCTGCTCACAACCATGGAGAATTGGTGTTAGACGCTAGGACGCTGACGCTGACGCCATTCTCGTATCCCCCTGACGATAAACCCAAGTACCGTACCGTGTGCTGTTACATTGACGCACAGAAAAACCACTGCCGAGGATCACGCTTTTGGGGAATGAGTTTGGACCGTGGTTGCGGGAGGGAAACAAGGAAAGAAAGAAAGAAAAAGAAAAAGAAAAGAAAACAGATTTTGCGGCAGGCATCCAATGCACCAAATGTCAACCACAAGCTCACCCCCTTCCCCTTCCCTGTATCCGTACAGACACTCCAGCATGCATCGTACATAATAGGATTTGCCTAGCACGCATATTTTGGCGCCTCTTGCTCCACTACACACGTGGGTGGAATGCCGGTAGCGGTCATGACCTCCACTGTCGCTCAGCCGAAACGCAGCCGCTACCGAGGGTTTGATGAGACCTGAGGTTCCAGGGCTCGTCCCTGGACCAATCAAAGTCGCGCGCAGAGCATGGTCAAGGCTGGACCCCTATGTCTTTTGTATGAGCCATAGGTCATGTTGTGAGAATAGCTCATTTGATTGATTACCAAAGGTAGCTACAGCACTCTGCCACCTCAGGCACTCGACGAGTCCTGCATTCACCTACTGCAGACTTACAAAGCCGTCACAACCACGTCAGGTTTTCCTACTTTCCTAAAGAGGAACCGGTCAACGAGTTTCGACTTGGTGGACGCGTTTGGGGCCGGGTCTTTATGCAGGCCTTTGCTGTCAAGCATGTGCATTCCCACCAATTGCGGCTAAACGACTTTCTCAGGGATGCACGGAAGGGGGGTACATGTACATACGTTTTCGGTACGTACTGTTTTACGTTTACGTTTATGTTTACTCTACCTACATGAATGATATTACATTAAACTGACGGGCTCTCTCGTTATTTTCTTCTGGAAGCGAACTAAGCTCGACTCCTGCCCATAGACCGAACTCACTGACCACCAAAAGCTCCACTATCAGCGTCAGCAACAGTGTCATTGTCATTCATAGTCAGGGTTTCAAAAGGAGAAACACTCCGTCATGATCAACTGCCACTAACGAGTCCATCCGCCTTCTGGAATAATTTCCACAGCCCACGACATCCCCACACACGATCCGACACCGTCTCTTGCTCCCTACCACTTTGTGATCCAATCAGCCTGCCAAGTTCCCATCTTCCAAAACCTAGAGGCAAATTGTTGCCCAGGGGTGAATCGTCACTGGATCCAATCGACCAAGTCCTTCTAGTTTCTACCGACTGGATGGACCGTTGCCCGGGCCCTAGGATTATCCCCCCGAGCACCAGCACCAGCACCAACACCAGCACCAGACTCGACACCGAATGTCATGCGAGCCATGCTGTGTCCACCCAAAAATGTCGTCTACTCCGTCACCCTCCTCCTTGTTCAAACAGGTTCAATCTTATTACGACCTTGATGATTCTGACGCCAAACTCTTCACCTCGGGCTCGCTCTCTGGTCTGTGAACTCCCCTGCCTCTGACGCCAAGTCCACCCTTGCCTGAAGAACCTGGGCTCACTTGCCATCGTCAACTTCGCCAACTATAGCGCCCCTCTATTTGCAAGGGTTGGTCCAATCAGAAGGGTCCCAGCTTTCTTATTTGGCGTTCCCAGGACGCGGACTCGGGCCTCGGGATGTTCTGCTTCTGGGTATGACAGCCCCAGCTGGTTTTTCTCAACTCTCTCCCGCGCCCAAAGACCCTTCCCTTCGTCACAGTTGTTCTTCCCAGCGGCCACGTTATTGCTCAAGTCCAACTACCAGCTAGGCGAAGCGAAACCCAGGGGCACTTTTACAAACGGTCACATACGAACTAGCAATTTGACAAGTTGTGGAAAACCCGTTGTGATTGAGCAACCTTAAACAATACAGAGTTCACTGACACTGGTGAGCAAGGACTGGGCCTGTAGGACGCGATCTGGGAGATCGAACTCGGTGCGTCTTTGTGGGGGGAGCAAAGATAGCTATCCTCCCTCCTGTAACACTTGTGACCGGGTGCTTGGGAAAAACCTGCACTCAGCCAGGGCATCTACGGTCATGTCTCGGAGCTACATCTATAACGAGGTCATTGCCATTGCTTGCTGAGGCGCGCCACATCCAAAACCGAATCTTCAGCCTGGAAACAGCGCTCGAGGGAGCGGACAGGGCTTTCAATCCACCTGCCCCAGCGTGTCAGACCAGGATTGTGCGGATCGTCCTCGTGCTGCTGTATTTTCATCGTCACCTGGTTACCCAAGAGAAGGGTTTTCCATCCCTCCGGGCAGATCATACAATTCGCCTGTACCGAGGTGGGAACTTTGTTCAACCGACTAGCTGGCACCCGAGACTCCAGTTGTTTGGAATTATGGGTACGGACAGGCGAGACAACAAAAAGAGACAACAAGAGATATTCCATGGCAAGACCTGGGAGATTGGCCTCGGCTGGCTTTGCCCCGATTGTGTCACATCAAACAGTGGGAAAAAGTCGCTCGTAAACCCTTCAATGCTTTATTGCGTGGGCGTGCAATAATGATTGCAAACCTGGCAGATATCGCTCTCTCCCAAACAACGCTCCAGATACACAGCGTGGTTTGTGGATTTCCTTAACAGAAGCACTAATGTAGATGATGCAGACCGCTCTTTGACAGCTGTACAGCGTCAACAGGACATGCATTATGCATAAGGATACATGCCAGTCGATCGCAGGGTCTCGAACATGGAGGCCTTTTTCGGCGATGGAGGCTGAGATATCTCGCGCTTGAAAGCATCTTTCACGGGAGAGCATTCAATGCTGACGGGAAGGGAAGGGATGCAAGGCACGCAGTGTCGGGCTGTCAAACCCCATGCTTGGCATGTAGTTAACAAGGAAGATAGACCTTCTTGCTTGTTCTAGTTGTTCACGTTAGCGGAATTTCCCCGCGTCAAACATCTCGTTAACGGAAAGGCGATTCCGTCTCTTGTTAGACTCAACGGCCTAGTGGATGCGTCAATTTTGTGACAGTTCTGACTGTTGACTACTCTAAACTTCTCGTGCAGGTTTTCACTAAATAGTTCGTCCCGAACGGATATTATGCTCATAGTATGAAGAGTATTTAACGTTGCACAAACCAGATACATGGGAGTTGGTGCTACAAAAATACCCTACACCGAAGGATGCGACCTCTCTGAGGTTGTCTCTGGCAACCCAACTGCAATGTTGCACAGGGAGTTGGATACAAGGAACAGAGCAAACTATCGCTTTACTTCATAATATCATCAGTTATACGGTTTACGCCCAGTATTGGCAACTCGTAGGACTCGATGATAACGCGCGCTATGTCGCACACATCTCACCGGCATTGAGGATTCAGTGGCTGACTCCTCCCAGTCAAAGCATCACGGCACAGTACCAAACGAACCAGGCGGTCATGGCCCTTCTGGGATCACTACACACACGCGAGACACGCTATAACTCACTGCACCGTCGGGTATCATCAGAAGGGACAAAGCAACAGAGAGACCCAATGTGCCGCGGCGAGAGGCTGTTGCAGGGTGTTGTTGCAGTGCCAGCCCTGGCAAACCCCTCGTGGCCATCTGTTGCTCTCGGTAAGATGTACATCAAAGTTCAAAAAAGCATACATATCGCCCAAGGGACGCAAGAAGTACGGTAGTTAGTTTGGAGTCACGGTTGGCCTATCGTCGATTGATGATCGGGATGCAGCGAAACCCTTGTCCACACCATGACACGGAACCGCGCAGCTGGAAATAGGCGAGATGATGCGGGCTGGGCGATACCGGTAACTTTTACTATAATAAATCTACTAGAGATACAAAGGAGCATGGATGGGGGACATGTTATAAGAATCCCGATGATACCGGTTTTTTTCTCTCCCTGTGAGACAAAGAGAAGACATGCATTTGAAGGGTCTAAGCTCTTTTGCAAGGGTTCTCTCACACACAAAGCAAAGGGAGCGATTGATCGCCGGCATCAAGGTACATGCTATTCCTAGAAAGAGAAGGGCCCAGATCTAGAAAACAAGATATTAAGGGAGATGGAGATTGACTTGGGCATCAAGATCATCGCAATTATCCACTGTAAAACCCGAGGAACTGGACTTTGTGGGACTTTCTCCTCTACTTTTGGAACTTGGCTGGCCGGGTCTAGGCAAACCGTTGGGGGGTAAAGCTTAATTTGCCATCTTGTTCAGCCTCTATTGCCGTGCAACAGTTCTTTTTCATGTTTCATAGTTTCTCGTTGAGATTACCCCCACGGATGGACGTATCCGTAGAGCAAGCGCGAAATAAAACAAAGACGGCACCTGTCGGCTTCGGGGTCTAAGAGGCTCCCGGGTAGCGAAGTCATCCTTGCGTCATTAGTCCCTTGTCTTCTCAGGCCTACAGTGTACTGCAATTGTAATGGTGCTATTCAACGTGCTGCAGTGAGTGCTGTGTCAACAGCTGATTGAGTGGAGATATCTCGTGATGGTCACCCCAGTGGGGGGGTTTTGTTTTATCTTGCAACTCAGGTCAGGTCAGGTCAGGTTGAAGCTGCAAGAGGTTTCATTTCATATGCATTATCCACTGTGGTCACCTGTCACATTCGATAGGCAGTTAAATCTTGGCTGCGGAGGGGTTACTGAAGGTGAGGTAGTGCTGCTACTTCACTTACGTGCATGAGATATAATGCACGTTTTGATAGCTGCATTCCGGGGGTGAGTGAGTACCGTCAAGGATCTGTTCCTTTTTAGGAAATAATTGCCTTGCGAACGGCACGTCTCTGGGGTTCAATGGTCAATGCCATGGCGTGCGTGCGGTGTTGAAGGTAGCAGGCAATGGGTGCATGTCAAAGCGTCTTTTGACGTGAGGTGTGATTGATATGGGAGGCATTCGTACACACGTACTTGTATGGTGGTATTGTTCGGATAATCATTTCTCAATCACCCAGCAAACTGCTCGTATGAAGACCCCTGTCGCGTATCGTGCAGCCAATCAAACCTCACAAGGGCTACTCACGACATAAACTCATATCCACGTAGTAGAGCAGCCATCCAGCCAGCCACTGCCAGAAAACGTCACAGCGATCGAAACATCTGAGGCCATGATTACGAATACCGCGCGCTCGCTAAACATGAGTGATTTGGGTGGCATTGAGATAGGACACTTTTCGAAACCTCCAGTACGCGGTTGAAGAGGAAGAGCCAAACTCTAATGCCGCACACCCTGTCAATTACAAGTGTAGCCACCGCTGGGACTTTTGAGTTTACAGGGGGCATAGCTCGAGATGGGCATTGCAGGCGATACTACTGTACATTTGAGGTAGTGTCGGCACATAGCTCATCAAACGGCTGGCTCCGAGGACTTGACTCATCTGCACTTCCAATCAAACACCACAAAGAACCCCTTTGGCCGAGGCCCCGGATGCCTCAAGGTCTTCCCCTAGCGGATGGTTTGGATGCCGGCAGCTCGAATACTGGGTACCGTAGCCTGACCTAGACATTTGTTACTCTAGAGTTGGAATAGTGGCCTTGGTCTTGATTCTTTTATTGGCATCGATCGTGTAGAGACACATCCATCAAGGGGGGCGTGGTGGTTGGGGGCTTACTGTCACGAAGACCTCGCTCATTTGCGAAGAGAAATTTGTTGTCTCTTCTCTCGCTGGGAGACCTCGCGTTGCCCTAGGCAGGACTGCGAAGGGGAAGCCGAGCGGGAATAGTGGCCAGCTTGTGGATATTGCTGTTCCATGTTCCGTATCTGGAAACGGTGGCTTTGGGTTCTGGTCCCTGAGGATCAAATTCCTGTCTGGGAAGAGTGAGCGACATGATTGACGTTGGTGCCAGATCTCTGGGTCTGTTGGGCATGAATTGGGCTTTCAAGGTCGAAAAAATGTAGAGTTTTGCCACTCAAAAAATAATGGCAATTATTATCGAGAATAGGGGAATTCGATGGGAAAGGAACCAGGTCGTTAATGTGCATGTTGCGTCTCGCAATTGTAGCCCCTGAAATCGTAGAGTTGAGGCTCGCTGTAGTCGTTGGTCTTCTCACGGCCTCGACTGGTCTCAGACAGATCGAACAGTGAATGTCTCTCGAGTAAACATAGGTATGTATTAATGAATTGCTTCTTCAGGGCCATTCCTTCTTGAATCAAAGACAGGAGAAGCTCCTATACCATTACTATACCCATCCTTTCCTTGCCTACTCATCCATCAACCCCGTCGAGTAACCAGTCACTACCCTCTATGAGTCTATCAAAGGTTCAATCTCACTCCTCAACTCAACCAAATGCTTTGCCAAAGCCTCCTCCCGATCTCGAAACGCCTGAAAAGACACATCTACAACTCCCGCGAACATGGACGCTGCGTTCCCAGCCCCTGACCACCGCGCCGTCGAGCCCCTCAGACGAGACAAGAACTCCTCTGCCAGTTGGATCGTGAGAGACATCTGCAGAAACGGAGACGACTCGACAGCGAAGGACCCGACAGTCACGTCGGGGAGTTTCCAGAAGCTGAATGTCGCACTCGAGTCGGTCTGAGATACCAGCTCGGTGTGAACTAGGCTGAAGACTCGCTGATACATGTCCAAGAGCCGGACATACGTCGATAATATGAACATGGCGTTGCCAGGATCACTTCCGTCGATGGCGGAATGATGTTTCTTGGTACTGTCATTACTGGAAGGGGGTTTCTCAAGGATGTCAGCGACCCGGCGGGTCAGCTTGAACATGTCCTCTATAGGGAACCCCCGACTTCTGAACCTCTCATCAACAGGTCGGCCAATAAGAGGGCCATCCTGGGGAGAGGGCAGAACGGACGTAAGGTCCAACAGCCGGGCGTTAATGTCGGACAACTGCGCCATCCAGTGAATCGAGGGAGCCTCAAGCTCTTGCAGCGGCGACAAGTCAGCGTCGTGGCGGAGTGTGATCTGTCTAGGCCTAGGCCTAGGTCTCCGTTTCGATCTTGGATGTGATGCGCGCTTGTCAGAGAAGCTGCTGTGCTCAGGTGCACAACTTGTGTTGTTCAGGGGCACAGCGTGTTGTTGTTGTTGTTGCTGGTGAAGGGGGACGTCACCCTCTGGTACAACTTCTGGCGCTTGCTGTTGATGAGGAGGAGGATGGGGATATGCTTCAGGCTGAAAGAGAGCTGCGGGTTCCCAAAAAACAGAACGCTGGTGGTTTCCGGGGAACTCGGTGTGAGATAAATACTGAGGGCCGGTAAAAAAGGCCAGCTGCTGGTCGAATGTGAAGGCAAAGTCGGAGCCATCGACGACGGGATCGGGTGAGACAGGGGCGAGATGATTCTCAGATGTCAGGCTTTTTGTATGGGGTACTATTGGAACTGGCACTGGATCTCTATAGTGAGTCCGAGTCGGTGGAGATCCAAGACAAGACAAGAGAGCGAGAACGAGAACGAGAGAATAGACAATAAAGAGAGGGCACGTACCCGTATCGGGTGAGACAAGACTCGGATCGCCCTGACTGTCAGTCCGTCGTCGCTTCGGAGAGCGGCGTCCACTCGGAGCTGAGTTGATTTGCTGTTGCTGAGAAGAGCTTCCACTGCTGCTGGCCTCGACGAGTTGCTGCTGAGTTTTCCTGTACCTCAGAGAAGGGCTCGACTTACACTCCGTCTTGAGTCTCACGCAGCGCTCGCATGCCTCGTCGTTATACCGTTTGCAGCTGAGTTTCTGGGCATGACAGCGGTCGCAGGCCTTTCGGATCACCGCCTCGGTCATGACTTCAAAACAAAGGGGAAACAAGAGAAACTGAGGGTCGCTACTATCAAGACATGGATGTCGAATTCGTTTATAGAAAGGGGGGTTCAAAGCTCGAAGAAGAAAAGAGAGAGAAAAAAGGAGCCGTGTTCGTGAGAAGCACTAACGATCCTGCACTGCAGACTTTGGTGGCACAGTAACCGCTCTCCCTGACACTATTCTCCTAAGGGATATCCTGGAGTGAAGGAGAAACCGTATGCGTGGGCTCGTCTAGGGAGCGTGTCGTGCGGCATCTCGTCTCCTGTATCTTGCCAGTGAGGCGGTTCCGATGCTGTCGGTACCCTCGCCGTAAGACCTTGTCAGGGGTGATCCAATCCAATGGATCGGCGTTGATGAGGGCTGAAGAAGAGTACCATGTTCCAAGCTGCAGTCCTAAGTTGGTGAGTATCATTTGGTTGATCGCCATTATATGACAACCCACCAGTAGTATTCTCACACAAACATATTGTTATTTTCAACCACTCTCATATCTGACTCTGCTCTCACATCTCATCTCATCTCAACAAGCGGTGGCGTCTCGTCACTTTTACTCCAATGTATCACAACAGCACGCCTTGTACAACATGGTAGACTTCGAGGGCCAGTAGGTCGTGTAACCCGAGGCACGTCTATTTGCTAGCTTTGTCTCTACCGAGAGCCTCGTTTTGTTCTCAATTCTTTTCTTCACCGTAGTTTGGAGCGAGAGGCTCGATTGATGTATCGCTTCGTCGATCTGCATCATTGGAGGAGGTTCGGCGAGCTGCAGTTGTGATATTGAGGCGAGGTTTATTGACGCTGATATGTTCAGCTAATAGAATGAATCAACCGCAATGAGTATGGAGTCTAATCTCATACGAGAGTTTAAAGGCTTGTTTACGGCGTGGGTTACCCGTATTCATCTCTGTGTCTACTCTGGCATACAAACGGCGCCAAATCTGCAGTCGCACAATAGCATTTATATTCGCTTCTTATCATCATATCACATCACCTGACATTGACCCCTTTGAATCCGCTCATGCACTACGTAATCAACATCTGACCCTTCCAGCCTTATCTCGATCGGTTGCATCCGATCTCAACTCTTCCCAACAGGCCAATTACATCTATAAACGAATAACTAAAGATAGACTTTTATTCATGTCTGTTTTTCTAATACTCCTGAGTTCACACACTCGTTATAATTAGCATGCAGTCATCTAAAGTGAATGCATACACCAGGAACCAACGTCGTCCACAAACAGGCGAGACATTGGACAGTGGCGTCCAGTCGTAATTTGAGCCTTGTCTTTATTCTTGCCACTGTCTCTCGTTACTTTTACTCGTGGTTCCCCGTCAGACGTCTCACAACTCATGAGAATGCTATTATTCATGGTCTGTTCTGAATGGTGCTACTCCACTGAGACTTTTCATGTCATGGTCGGCTATTTACCAAGACACAT
The DNA here is from genome assembly GCA_013396295.1 of Fusarium heterosporum. NCBI lineage: Eukaryota > Fungi > Ascomycota > Sordariomycetes > Hypocreales > Nectriaceae > Fusarium > Fusarium heterosporum. The sequence continues at coordinate 149,604 of JAAGWQ010000163.1, read as the reverse complement.
CTGCACATTTCGAGATTCTATGCGAGACTGTAGTTTCAAATATCTATTGCAAGGTGGTATTCAATATCTAGTACATGCACTGATCCATCAATCTGACCAAATAAAACATTCAGCTGTAATGCTGCAGTACAGCAGATCCCCAACGCCCTCTCTATGCCAGACAAAATCCCGTTTCGACTGGGTAAAACAAAACTAACCGTGCCTTTGCAGGCATGAAGCACTTCTTTAAACATCACCTGTCTTGAAGAGTTCGAGATGCTGGCGCTCACGGGGAACACCATTTTCTTCTAGGAACGCCCTGACCTTGACCATCCAGTCCTCAGGACCACAGATGAAGTACTCAGCATCAGCACGGTCGAGCTGAAGAAGCTGCTCCTTCTGAAGACGCGCCAAGTCGATCTCGCCCTTGAAGTCGTACTGATCACCCTCCTTAACATCCTCGAGGAAGATCTTGGCGGTGACATTGTCGTGCTTTTTAGCGGAGTCCAGAACATGAGGCACGAAGCAGGTGGAGCCGGAGTAGCGAGCACCGTGGATCCAGGTGATGGGTCGCAAGGCGGACTCAGAGGAGAGTACTGAGTCGAGGATGGAGACGAGGGGAGTAGCACCAACGCCAGCGGAGATGAGAACAAGGGGCTTCTTAGCTGACGCTGGGTCCGCAGGGTTGAGGAAGAACTCTCCAGCCGGGGGGCTCAGCTCGATCTCGTCGCCAACATTATACCGCTTGTGCAACCTGGTTGAGACGAGGCCAGCAATCTTGCCATCGCGGAGATCCTCAAGAGCAGGCTCCTCTGCAGGGCCCTGAAGCTTGACGCTGATGCGGTAGTGGTTGGTACCAGGAGCCTCGCTCAGACTGAACTGACGACTCTGAAGTAGACCATCCAGCTCGGGAATTGGAATTTGTACGCTGACATACTGTCCAGGGAGAAACTTGGGGAGTGGCGTGTTGTCGGTGGGCTCGAGGTAGAAGCTTGTAACGGAGTCGTTCTCAGCCTCCTTCTTGATAATCTTGAATTTGCGCCATGAATTCCACTCAGCGTTGGCGTCATAGAGCTGGCCCTCGCGCTGGATGAAGATATTAGCGAGCTGGCCGTAGGCAGCAACCCAGGCGTCCTTGATCTCTTGAGTCAGAGCAGAGCCGAGAACCTCGCCGATGGCGCCGATGAGATGCGTGCCAACAATGGGGTAATGCTCGGGCTTGATAAAGAGGGAAACGTGTTTCTGTGCGATGCGCTCAACGGCGTGTGACAATCTGCCTAGGTCGTCGATATATGTAGCGTAGGCGAGGACAGAGTTGGCGAGAGCAGCTTGTTGGGCTCCAGTCTGTTGATTGCGCAGGGAAAAGTAGTTCTTGAGCTCCGGATGGGCGCCGAGCATGTTGCGGTAGAAAGTAGTGGTGATGGTCTTGCCATGCTCTTTTAGAATTGGCGCAGTAGATTTAACTATCGCGACTTGTGCTGCAGTGAGAGCCATGGTGAAGTTTGTATATGTTTAACGAGTCAAGAGGCTAACTGAGTCTTGTGAATATACCAAGTTGGATGATGCCGAAATGACGATGGAGTCTACTGGACTTTTTATACACGACCCCGGAGAATCAGTCATGGCGCGGAGAAAGACACATTACGCTGATGTCCCAGCTTCGTGGATATGACTCCAGAGGCTAAGCATCATGCCATGCCATACCCTGCGAGAGCGAGGCCGAGAAACAATAGCCGGGTTCCTGGATCGCCAGAGTGGGCTGATGGGCTTTGGGTGAAGCATCTCCGCGGGTCAAAATTGCTGTAGCTAGGTGAGTAACGTTGACAATTGGCGTGAATGTTTATGTTTTAGTGATATTAATTTTACCGTGCTAGTCGTTGCTTGTCAGTAACGTTTCACATGTTCCATCGTACCCGGGCTCATAGTACTGTATTCTTTCATGATACTGCCACGCCCTGGATCCTGGATATATCCGTAGGTTGGTCGCCAGTAGATGTTTTACAAAAACAACCGCAGTGATTTGACAAAGTCAGTTGCTCGCCAAGACACTGACAGACCAGGGTTATTCCCTGACGTAAGTCGCCAGGATAGAGGAATTTCGCGGAGAAGCGGAAATACCAGCTCTTGCTTCTAAATTTGCGATGCCACGAGTTCTGGTACAGCAAAACTTGTGACAAAGAGTGGGCTGACACGCGTGAACAAGGTTCGGATCACCCCGGGTTGGCGAGGATAGACCGGCCGGAACGGCTGTAACGGGACTTACATTGTAGGGCTTCAAATTGAATATTGACATCTATTAGTGGAGTCAACCGTCAAAATTCCTTAATCTGTCTCTCATTTGTGGCTCGACCTCATCTTTGGTAAACTTGGACGGAAGCTGAACAGATTTGAGAATAACCATGGAATTGGTCTGCGATACCTGCTAATTACTTCTCTTGTTGGCTGACGGATATCCTCTCAAATGACCACCAGCAATATCCACGAAACCTACAGAGGGCAGCTTTGAACTCCACCACGATAGCACCCGTTTTACAACATTATTTTCAATCGGATCATATACCGGCCGCGTGGCCTAATGGCTAAGGCGCTAGATTTCGGTTCTTAAGCCCCAAATTCTCTAGAGATTCCAGGTAGGTCTTCTTTCAACATCATCTCTCCACATCTAGTCACTAACAACCTCAAAAGGTTCGAATCCTGGCGTGGTCGAATCAACACCCAAGCTCGTTTTCTGGTCAATATGTTCAAGGTTTCTCTTCTTTTCTTTTTCGTCTGATTCCCAAATATCACTACCGTGTCGTGGTTCAAGTGAAGAATCTTATGATTGGATTCACACGCCAATTCGCAGATAATTGTGCCCTCTCAAGGATGCCAACACTTGTAACCTGAAGTAATGTGTAACAGGCGACCGCGACAAATCAGACAGTCATGATAAAGCATAACATGATACTGTTTGAATCGAGATTATGCTTTTCCGCGAGGCATTCGTCAGTCCCAGTAGGTGTCAGTAGGGTGCTGGAGTGTGTCAATCGAGCGGCATCCCGGATGCCAGTGATCCTCGTTTGTTCCAAACGGCCACATAGCAATCACGGATGTCTCATCTGGCGCGCAAGGCTGTGGTCTCTTCCATGTTGACCATCCGAGATTGTCTATCAGCTCCTGAATAGCAGCTCGACCATTCTGGGCCGCTTTCTCGAGTTTATCATTGCCTTCAAAGTCATCTTTGATCTTATAGTCGCTCAGTTTTGAACCAGATGCTTCTAGTAAGCGGCTACGCACCGCAAACAGTGTTTGGCAGATCGTGCCTAGAACTGCGTCGAAGGATGTGTATATTAACTCGTCTTCGATATTCCATCGCTTCTTGACCGCAAGAGCTGCCCTGAGATAGTGAACTCTGCATAGTTCAATAGCGTCGGCAGTCCGGTTTACTCCATCTCGCTCTACCATAGAGACATCGTCAGGTAGCGGTGGTGCATCAACCCAGGTCGATGTAGCAGCGTCGACCTCGTCAACAAAGAAGTGCAACGATAGTGGTTTGTATACCATAAGTGCCAGTCTCTTGCTGTACCGGTTGATGATAAGGTCAGCAACACCTTGCCAGTTCACAGTAAACCTCCGAGGCTGTCGTAATGTATCTCTCAAGTAAACCTTGATATCTCTGAGCTCATCGAGGGTTGCCGCTCCAAGCCTTTTAAGATCTGGTCGTTCTGGCATTGTGCTGGAGATATTGATAGGAAAGAATAGCCCTGAGACCATAGAAGAGAAATCAATTCGCAGTCGGTCGGCCCCAACGCCATCGTATCGCTCCGCAACTGCCCTTGCCCACTGGAACCCGGCCATCTCATTTCTGCCCATGGTGTGGTTGTGCATCTCTGTCCGCACCATGCTTACCAAATCTAGACCGTTGCCAAAATCACATTTGATGATCTCAACACCTAACTCTATCCGAACGAAGCCATCGAAGCCCCATTCAGACGCCATTTTGCACAGATCAAGAGCTCGATGCCACTCGTCCATCTTGCGGCTGGTGTTGTTTCCGCGGAGCACCAAGTCTTGAGAATCCAGTGTACCCATACTCGTTTTTCCAGCGCTCATACCATCAATAAGAAGAACGTTGAATTCGCGATTCGTTTGGTACGTATGCAGGTAACCACGGAAATTCACCGGATCGTTGGGGTCAGTTGGCTCGCCAACTTCGTCCTCCTTGTCGCTCGTATAATAGACATCGCCGTTCTCGCTACGCCGACGCAATTCTTCGCGGACTTCTTGGCCTCCAGGCAAAACATCTTCCATTTCAGGCGTTTCCATTTTGACTTGTGGGGGACGTCCTCGACCAGGTCTCATTCTGAAAGAACGCGCAAAGTTCTCAGCGTGCTCGATGTCAAAAGCCAGCCACTCCAGACCGGATGGTGTCACGTTCGTTCGGGCGCCATGATAAAAGGTTGTACCCATAGGCACAGTAGCGGGGAAGAAACCGAACCCGTTGTGATATAAGGAAGAGCCCCATTGTCTTCCTGCAGAATGAACCGCATTGAAGACCATATAAGCCCTGTCCTCTGCATACTGGCGATCGGGCTGAATTCTCTCGGCTCTCTCCTTATTGCCGCTTGCAATATTGAGTGCAAGCGACAGGACCCCCAAACTGCTCAATGAAGGCTTTAGTTGCATCCCGAAATAACCAGATTTTTGGCGATACTTTTTTCTGAGATTGAAGTTTATGTGACTCCGAAGGTAGAGAGCCTGACTCACATCAGCAACCGGGACCTTGACGCTATCACGTCAGCCGCGCGTCCATCTGGATGGGTTGTCGATCCTAGCTAGTCGCTGTTATCCACATCCCGTGATCAACAGTCGGATACTGATCTTATCTGAGTTATTAGATTGATAAGGGATCCTTCTGCTTGAGAAAATAAATTATCAACGAATAGCCGGATGCAACGTCAGGTGTCCCCACTGACGAATTGATAAGGTTGGCATTCTTGGACCAGACAACTCCATATGAATTCTCGTGACAACCCACGTGACAGCAGCACTGATACTCTTTGATTTCACCGCAAGACTTGCAAACTCATGGACGGACATTGCAAGTGAAGCCTGAGCCATGAGCTCTCCAAGCTCGATCAGTCGAAACATTGTTGGGCGTGATTCGGCTCGCGATAGTTGAAACGTCTGATATGTCCAAGCCGAACTTATTCCCATGGGCTCATGTCATCAATGATCGTTGTTGTCTATCAGGGACTTCAATCAGTCATCCATGATGACCAGGAAGCATCAGAGTATGGGGTTATGCGAGAGTAAGCACACTCTCTCCCCAAGCAGGAATATCGAGGAGTTGTTTGGTATAGGTACATGAAGCACTTGAGTCGCTGGTTCTATCGGTCAAGTTTCTGCCGAACGTTGCATAAACTTGAGTCGGAGCACATGCAATTGCTGCACGGCGTCCGGAAGGGTACCCGTCCGGGTCTTGGACCTGTTGGGTGACTGTGTGCGACACATCCATGGCACACAGAGCCCAATGAACATGGCGGGGAGATACATGCGCAATGTCGGGTGTGGGATGATTGGCACCATAAGTGCAACCCAACTAGCTCACCGCCGGTCAGCGTTCAAGGTATGTAAAGACTCGAAGGCTATAGTAGCGAAAGTGAGCTTTGATGCATTGAATATTTGACAATTCACAATTAATTGGGGGCGGGATGACCCCGCCGCAAGTTACCTGCGAAACCCAGAATGAACCTGGAAAGCCATCATACGATTGGGAGGCCAGCTGACCGGACTTGGAGACGGTGAACAGATGAACAAGCCACGATCTATACAAAGGTCATGCGAAATGCTGTACGTATCTAGCGAGCTCTTTTAGAGGCCGAGCGTCAAGGAAATTGTACTGGGAAGCTTGAGGCTGAGCATCGAGCTCAAGATTTTGCAAGGGGTTTATCAAGCCAGTCGAGAAGAGCCTCAATTGAGATATCGCTATTACAATGTCAGTAGCATAAGCGTGATCGAAGTTCCGAGGGTAGGTAATTACTTACTCGGCAATAAGGTTGATACAGTAGTAGTAGATGACGGCAGTAATATGCTCCTTACATAAGTGCTCACGTATAAGTCCCGTTGGATACGATTGAGAACCCATCCGGATCAGGTGGAAGTGGACGATCTTCCTAGTTCCTGAAGATCAAAGCTGGGGCTTCGCTGGCGGGGTAAAGGGTTTGTGCTACCCGGGCGGCTCTATGGGCACCTGCCTCGTGGAACAATCATAGTGCACGGCTAACCAGATAATAAATGCCATAAGAATCTGTCCTTGGTCGAACATGCAAGATGGCGAGATGAGTGATTCGTCGAATTACCATAGCTTGTATAAGTGACGGCTGGCATTGACAGCTTGAATCACTCAGCAAACAATCTCCCAAGATACTGGATTTTCATTCTTAACTTCTCCGCAATAACCTAGACATGCATTACAACGCGGGGTTGGGCGGCGCTACTTCAGGTACCTCGGTTTAGGGGCCGTTAACACGTACAGTAGTGTACTTTTGACCGATGACAGCTCCAGGAATAGAACTTACCCTGGATTTCCTAAACAATGTCTAGGGCGTGGGAATGTTCCAAGACACCCTAAAGCAAAAGAAGAAAGGATCCAGTGCCGGCGGAGTTTATGTGCTGCGGCTTCTCTGATGGTGGTTAGCTTGAAGCGGTACACTTTGAGGTTCATCACACAACAGCAACTCAATGGGGAGCTATGAGATTGGCTTTGATATAATGATGCTGTGGCTGCCTTCGCTTGGCTTAGGAAGAGGAGAACTTCACCTTTCCTTCTTCCCATCCGTCCCGCCTTTCCAGATGCCTGCCGCGGTTCAGAATGTCACTTGTCGCATCTCATCTGCCCGCTCTTTCCCCCTCTCCTCTTTGACTTCTTCATCCAAACCCTTCCACCTCAAATGCTACATTCGTGAATGTGACGCCGTACCTGCATCAAGCACACCGGAGGCGCTTGAATTCTCACTTCTTTTCTCAAATCTGTGAATTGCCACGGTCTTTTATTTCTGTACATTTTTCATCACGAATATTAAAACTAGAGAGAGTTAGCTCGCGATTGAATTCGATTCATCAAACCTGGTGATCTCATAGCGCATATCAGACCACCTCCTCATCGCACTTCCTTGCCTCTGGTCCCCCATTCTCCACGGACACGGGCTCCTCGGCTCTGATAGTTTGATTCAATTTCTAGTTACAGTTGGTAAACGGTGAATTGATGCATTCAATTGAGATACCGAGATAAGATCCTGCCAGGAAAACGGTCAACTGACACGCAGACACACCATCGCAACAACAGCAGGTGGCACTTGCAGTTTCATACGCCCGCTCCTGCTCCCATCCATCAACTCGAGACCTGACCTCCGCTCCTTCTTCTCTTCTCCCCTCATTCAAACTTGGCCGAGTTCCCAATTCAGTTCTCGGCTGTCTTTCCAATACGGGCCTTCATCCAAACATCTTTCATAGTGATATCGCTGAGGCATAGCCCAGGATTCTCCCCAGCTCTGCACGCCACCTGTCTGCTCACCTTAAGTATCATCGTCTGCTCACCTCGGATCCCGCAGCCTCAACTGGCTGTTTACCCCACGCCCTGCCGCCTCATCCTTCCCCGCCCCCGGTCGAAGTGAATTGACTTGCTAGTGGGATTCTTGTCTCACACGATAATGGGAAATCAATCACGGTTTAACCTAGTACAGTACATGCCACCCTCGTCCCCATCCTGTCCTGCAGACACCCGTACTGACGGGGGGCAGCCACGAAACTAAGCCTTGTCTTTTGTCATTTCCAGATACCTGAACTTGGACCTGGACCTTCCTTCCTTGCAGACTGTGAGCTCGACCACTTTCCAGCACATATCTCTCAACGTCCCTCACACTCGCCATAATCACCTCACCCGGGGTGTCTGTATTCAGGTTACTGTTCGAACTCCACTGCTCTGTCGACTTCGGCCTCCTCCTTACCACCGCCTTTTGCCTGTCTGACCTGATCAAGGAGGTGCCCCAAGACTATAACTTGCCTTGCAGCTGCTGTTTTGCCCAGTTTACTCGTTACCTGAACACATACCAGTAGTGTTCCCTCGAGTCTTCTCTCTTTTACATCCTAGAGAGAGTATTTTCTTTACTAAATTATCATCAATCCATTACCCCTCCCTCATACCCAATACCCCGCGAATTTCTGCAACCATCGCCATCATGAGTTCCAACAAGCCTACGCGCAAGTTCTCTACAGGCGCCACATCGCACCGGAAGAGAAAAATGAGTCTTATGGTCGAGAAGGGTGGTCACGTCAATGCCCCTCTCCAGGTGAGTGAATTCTTCATTTTCGTTCTCGCTGCTCTCATCATATCATGTACATTCTGTCATGACAACATACGTCATAGTCGTGAATTGTTGTGAATCCCTGCATTATGGAGACCTACCGTCGAGCATCCTTCGTGACTAAAGCGACTAACATGACTCTATCTTAGACTCTTTACCTCGGTATTTCTGCGGTTTTCGCTGACGATCGTACTGCTGTTATTGCCCTTGCTATTCACGACACGGTCTATCTCAATGATTTCTCCATCAAGCACATCTCGCTTGATGAGGAGATGCGAGAGGGGTTGGATCTCATTGCTGATCACATCATTAGTGAGGTCGAGGCTTATGAGCATGAGAACTTTGTCAAATTCATTGGTGCTGGTATCCCTGTGACACTCAAGTACATGAGCCCTTCCCTGTGCTCACGTCTCTGGCTTGAGCTGGACATCGTCCCAGTTGTACTCCGACCTGACCACGAGGCTAAGGAGAAGAGTTTCTGGGATGTCAAGCGCGTTGATGAGCAAGCTGATTCCATGGCCCGCAAGTGTATTTTGTACGTTTGGTACCCATCACCTATATCGAATCATGTCTGACCAATATCCGATTAGGAACTTCGGACCTTCCCTCGTACCGCATCTGCAGGTCGGCTACAGAGGCATTGTCCAGACGGACGCTGGGTTCCGTGTTCACCTCACAAACATCCAAAACCACAAAGACACCTGCTCCAGTGCTACATGGAACACTATGCAATTTTATGCCAACAAGCTCCGTGAGAAAAAGACCAAGATCGCATTCTTCAGCGCCACTCCCCAAGGTGGTGGTGTGGCTCTTATGCGACATGCTCTTGTCCGTCTCAGCCGTCTCTTGGGTGTTGATGTGACTTGGTATGGTATGTCTCTTCTTGCAAAAACTCCTTGGCTATCGAACATTCTCTGACAGTTTTATAGTTCCTAAGCCACGACCTGGTGTGTTCCGCATCACCAAGAATCAGCACAACATCCTCCAGGGTGTCAGTCACCCCGACCAACGTATCTCGGACCCGGAAAAGGCAGCCATCACCGACTGGATCCAGGACAATGCCAAGCGATACTGGCTCTCTGAAGGCGGTCCTCTCCGTCCACCGCAAGAGGGTGGCGCTGACATCATCTTTGTAGGTCTATACCAACGCCTTCGGAAGCTAATAAGCGAAGACTAGGCGAGGTACACTTGGCTAACATCACTTACAGATTGATGATCCTCAAATGCCTGGTCTTATTCCCATGATCAAGAGACTCACTCCTGACCGCCCAGTTCTTTACCGGTCTCACATCCAAATTCGGAGCGATCTTGTTGCTAAGGAAGGTTCTCCTCAGAATGATATCTGGAACTACCTCTGGAGCAACATCAAAGAGTCCGACATGTTCATTAGCCATCCAATTCCTAAGTTTGTTCCCCACAATGTACCGAAGGAGAAGGTTGTCTACTTCCCCGCTACCACGGACTGGATCGATGGTCTCAACAAGCCCATTAATAAGTGGGACACTGGCTACTACGTTCATATCTACAACCAGCAATGCCGAAATCAGCGCATGACGGAACTTGAGTGGCCCAACCGTAAGTTCTCACCTTGTGTTCTGCAATTCACATGACTAACCCGCTCTGTAGGCAAGTACATTGCTCAAGTCGCTCGATTTGACCCTGCTAAGGGTATCCCTACTGTCATCGACTCATATGCCGAGTTCCGTCGCCGATGTGACGAAGCTAACATCACTGACGTCCCTCAGCTTGTCGTGTAAGTTGTACCGCATACAAGTAATTCGAGAGTTACTAATTCCTGTAGTTGTGGCAATGGTTCTATTGACGATCCAGACGGTGCCATCATCTTTGATCAGACCATGACCCAGCTGGAAGACCACTACCCCCATCTCCTCGACGATGTCAGCGTTATGCGCCTCGACGCCAACGACCAGCTTTTGAACATCATCATTGCCAACGCCCATGTGATTCTCCAGCTGTCAACCCGCGAGGGCTTTGAGATCAAGGTCTCCGAAGCTCTTCACGCAGGGGTTCCTGTGATTGTCTCCAACGAAGGTGGCATTCCTCTTCAGGTCAAAGACAAGGTCAATGGATTCCTTGTTACGCCCGGAGACTACAAAACTGTTGCTGGACACCTCATGGACTTATACACCGACAGCGAGCTCCACGCCAAGATGTCCCATGAAGCTAAAACTGGTGTAAGCGATGAGGTCGGTACCGTTGGCAATGCACTCGGATGGTTCTACTTAGCTGCCAAGTGGCAGGAGCTGGGTACTAACCCGGGACTCAGTGGTGATGAGAAGTGGTTGAATGATATGGCTCGTGAAGAAGCCGGCTATCCTTACTCCGAAAGTGAAAACCGCCTGCCTCGCCACTATACTCAACGCAAGGAAGACAAGGTGCAAGAAAATGGCGAATAGCTGGCCTCCAATGGTTCAACACGTTTCCGGTTCTATCTTATTGAGAAATAATAGGGGTAAGAAAAAAGAGGATAGATGTGCGGATGTGTATATGTGCGTGCTTGGAGTCACGAACGACTGTCGAAAATGTTGTCCATGACGGCAAATTCAACTCGTCCATGCCAGATTATACTCTGTAACTTTAGAAATATCAAAATAAATTGCTTATGAGATTCAAAGCTGCATTGATATGGAGAAATATCATGATTGTACACGATATCGTCTTGTCTAAGCAGGTATGCAAGTTCCCGCACACAGCTGTCCTCAGGCTGTTAGCCGTGTGGGAGTGACATGTACTCTTTTCATGTTTTTGTGCCTTTGAATCAGACTCCTCTTTTTCGCTACATAATCACTATTTCCATATTTAGATGGGTGTCTTCGTTTAATCAGAACGGCGCGAGGGTAGCGACTACTGCTCTGGCAGGTGTGAAGCAATGTCTGCACCTGCCACTTGCTCACCCCAAAAGGAAGGAACAGTCAGGGAAAACAACACTGATCTTCACGTTTGCATTCTTCTTTCATTTCTCTCCATCACCTTCATTTCCTTTCCACCTTTGTTCATTCGTCTTCTGTCTCTTTGCAAGACCTAGGGTGCAACTCTTAGCCCTCAATAGATCCGCAAACTTGTTTTGTTTGTTTTCTTCTTACAAACCCACAACACCACCAAGCTCGCGTGACTCAACCATTCAGCAATGTCTCTCCCGAGCCTGGACAAGTCCGTTTTGCCCACAACTCATGTGGAAACGATGAATCCTGCTCGGGCTCAGATGCTCATCGATGTCGCTCGAGAAGAACCTCTGGAACCTGAGCCCGACGTCAAGATGGAGGATGTTGCACCTCCCATTATTCACATCACCGGCGCCAACCGTAGCATTCTGGGTGATGCATCTCTGCGCGCCTCCCGGGGCTCGCAGATATCCAACCTAGCTACGGGTACCACGGGTTTGAGGGAGTCTACGTCGCCAAACACAAGCAGTTCACTGAAGCGATCTATTAGTGTCCTAGTGAATGAGGTCAAAAGCAACAAGAAGAAGAAGAAACAAAACACGCAGGAGTTCTACACAAGAGTCCAATCACTTGGTCAGGGTAAGCGATCAGGCAGGCCGGTTTCTTCAAACAGTCATTGACAAGTGTACAGCCCCCCGGCCAGATGACAACACGAGATACTTGGGTTCGCTCCTTCGCAACCGGACTTTGACTATTTGCTTACAGCCTCCTCTCAAGAAAAAAGAAACTGCTATTAAGCCAAAGATATATGAGTTCCGTATATCCCAGGCTGGGCTTGTCCAGCACGAGAAACTCTCTACTTTGTGCTACACCCGGTGTCTCGCTCTATCCCTTCATGATCAAGACATAAGTGGTACAGAAGGAGCCATATCCCGTACCGTGGTTGGTGAACTGCTCGAGGATGTCTGGCCCAAGCTGAACAAGAAGGAGAAATATGCGCTCGCACGGCAACTGCGAAATATAATCCGCAAGATGCGAAGCGAAAGTAAGTCTGGGCCAGAAAGCACTCTGGGCTCCATCGGATCGGGACAGTTCAGCTTGTTACAAGACAAGCACCCTGAGCACACATACTATGCCATTCGTACGGAGCCGAAACAGGAGCAGTTCATGGCACTGCTTATGTCAACTCTTTATGAGACAGTGCCCGGTCCGGTGTCTGCAGCTTTGACATCTCAGTTCCGCGTCGATTACCCATCGGTACTCACGCATGGAGCCATATGTCCTAGGAATATTGTTGTCTCTAAAGGCCAAATCGCATGGATCCTTGGTTGGGATTGTGCAGGACAGTATCCGGTTTGGTGGGAGTATGCACGCTTCTTCGAAGCGAGAACTACCGAGGAAAACAGTGATTGGTATGATTACGCAGTTGATATCTTTGAGGATGTGTTCCCTCGGGAGCTGGCGGCGTACCAGGGCATAGCCAGGTGTCAACAGCCTTGATGTTGTTACATGTGTTGCGATGGTATTTATGGATCAAGACATTAGCATTTTATTACATTGGTTTCTGGGCATCATAATGTGGCGCAACGATTATGTGATGATGCCAAATACTGTAAGGTCAACTGGGGCATCAAGTGTATTTACTTTTTACTGATTCGTTCATTAAACATCCTCATACTATACACTCGATATCTGACAAACAAACAAATGGCGCATGATCGACGATTCATCGACCTTCGCCACGTACAAGTCAATCTCTATTTTGACTTCTCCTCCTCCTTACTAAAACTCTTCTTCATTGTGATATAAACATATTCACTTCTCAAAACGCTTGGAAACGGTGCCCCAGTTAATGACCTCCCAGATGGCACTGAAGTACTCGGCCTTACGGTTCTGGTACTGGAGGTAGTAGGCGTGCTCCCAAGCATCGATACCGAGGAGGGGTTCGAGGGTGCCAGTGACGGGGTCCTGGTTGGGTCGGGTGACGATGGAAAGGGTGCCCGCGTTCTTGTCCTTGACGAGCCAAGCCCAGCCGGAGCCTTGGATACCAGCAAGGGTGGCGTTTGTCTGCTTCTTGAAAGCATCGAAAGAGCCAAAGTCCTCGTTGATAGCGGTCAGGAGCTTGCCCTCGGGCTCACCACCACCGCCCTTGCCATTGGGAGCAAGGTTCTCCCAGAAGAGAGAGTGATTGACGTGACCGCCGCCGTGGAAGTTGAGCAGGGGAGCCTGAGCAGCAGCGGCCTTTGCATCCCCCTTGTGCTGAGCCTCGGCGAGGGCATCGGTAGCGTTGTTGAAGCCTGTAACATAGGTCTGGTGGTGCTTGGAGTGGTGAAGCTCCATGATCTGACCGGAGATGTGAGGCTCAAGAGCACCGTAGTCGTCTGCGCAATTAGTTAGCTATGCGAAGCTCAAGTTTACGGGGAATCGGTGAGCGTTACAAGGGAGGTCGGGGAGAGTGGCCTTTCCGCGGACGAAGCTGGTGGTAGCCATGGCGGCGAGGGGGGTTGAGCGGGCGCGCAGACCGGCGCGGAGGGCGGGAGTTGATCGGAGGAGTGCGGAAGCCATGATTGAGGTTGTTCTGGGAGATGTTAGCAACAGCGAGAAACGAACAAACTGCTCTACAAGAGAGTAATTGAAGAACTTGAAGGGAGCGTACTGGCAAATGTCACAAGTGGTTGCTATGGAATTGGCGATGATGTCAAAAAAAACCAAAGGATTGACTTTGGAGGAGGGGCTGTTCTGTTTAAAGAAGATGGGGACGGCAATGTCGGACTGCCGAAGGAGCTTGGATCAATCTGTCGTCATAATTAAGGGAGCTTGCACTTGAATGAGGCTTGGCTCTGGTGAGTGGCTAGTGGTGTGGCTTCAGCATCTTCAGAAGTATGGACATATCATGCTCTGGTCTAGGACCTATAGTTATCTATCTATCTTGAGATCCTTCGAGATATCTTTTGACGCACTTGCTTTAATGTCTATTTATTAGACCATTTTTCTATACAAATTTACCTGCATGAAACTTAACCAACATCAACACGATCACGATCATGAACTTGGCTCCGGTTCAGCTCGGTCATTCGAAATACCGAACTGCGATAGCAGAACACCCAGTTGCATTACTCAGTAGTGTTCAGTTACGAACTTATTCTTAAAATTACTGATTTGTAACAACCCATTTCTCCGAGATCACCGCTCTGCCGATCTCGTACTCCCGAGCGACGGACACGACAGACAACCGGCTGGCGCCGGCGATGCCACATTGGGTACCTGTGTATGGAATCAAAGCTGCCACACCCCAATAGATGCTAGTTCATACACAATGGACAGTTTACTACTGAAATGTGTTCTATCCTGGTCGATGTCGTATGTAGGGTAGATTACTTGGGGATTATGTCATCGGCGCGTGGCATTTTGAAACCCCTCTACGCGTCTATCACACACTAAACACCAAAAAGTTGAACTGTGCCTACCTAGTACAGCAAACATGTCGTACTACGACATTGACGCCATCCTCACGGATGCAGAGGTAACAAGCTCCTCGTTTTCAATCGAACCCTCAAAGCAATATTAACAGCACTGTAGAAAGTCCCCTGCCAATTCGAGATAGACGTTCCCTACCTCGGTCATCTCGACAACTCCCCCCACGGCCTCAAAGCAAACACACCGCTCACCCTCCCCCTGTGGCTCGCCGAGATGCTCGCCCTCGCCTCAACGCCGACATCCAACGCACCTCTGACTCTCAACCTGCCACCCTGCCTCTCCACCGCCGTCCTCGCAGCACTAAAAGCCGACCCGCGCGCTGTACCCCTCCGAGACCAGAGCCCGCACTTCTACGGCATTGGCGTGCGCATGCTCGATCTGTTTGACGAGAAGGACGTCGCTGAGGTGTTAAGGAAGACGTTTGTCGTCAGGGCCGGCGAGGTCGGACTGCATGCGAGGAAGGCCGATGAGGGCACAGGAGGTAATGCCGAGTTCTTAAGAGGGTTGGAAGAGTGGGAGAGGGGGTTATTTAGGAGGGGACACGAGGGTGTCAAGGGAGCCAAGGAGTGGACAGATAAGGTCAAGAAGACATGATAGTGAGATGGTTAGGATTTAGATACCCATGAGTTGCCTTATAGCATTACGAGTCTGCAATGCATACATTGTAGACATAGAACTATTGCTTAACATTAAGAGACTCGATCACAGATAGCAGTATGTGCAGGGATAAGAATGTGCATTTCCAGCACAGTCTATTACTGACTCCGACTTCTACGCCTTGAAGCCAGCCGAGGTTCCTAGTTCCTATCTGTAGGCAAATGGTACTCATCCACTCCATCCGTTCAGTGGTGTTTCAACTGAGTGACGAGTTCCTGCGTTTCCCAACGTGCCCTTCAGATTCTAAAAACCCCAACAATAGCGTAGTATCCCCTTGACTCCTACTCTAACCAATAAACGCAGCAAAGCAGTGCCTGTTCGTCCTGAGGTTGAGCGCTGTACCGCCATTTAACCCGTCCCAAACGGATACCCCAAAAACAAAAACGCCATGCTCGATGCTCAACAGCACAAACTTCTGAACGTGCTGCGCACAAGACTATAAAAATGCAAACAACTCCTCTTTTCCTCTTCTGGGAAACCCACCCAGTTACCGACCCGGCCCAGTATATATCGTAGTCACGCGATGAAGCACTTTCGATCGCGCTGAGAATAAACGTATAGGTGTCGCACCGCTTAAGCGGTCGAACCTCGTAGGCCGCCCATCTAGGGACACAGCCAGTTTGAACGTATCCACCAGTTTAGTTTGCCAAGGGACTCGCTGAAAATAAACCAGAGAAAGGTAATCATCGACGCCGTGACGGTAAAGAAAAAAGAAGTTGACGAGAGTAAAAATTGAAACGGTAGATGTAAATAGAAAAGGCAGCAATCATAAATCAGGCTCTCCGAAAAATCATTATGTATGAAGGTGGGTTGAAAATGAGATAAGCAAGGTTGAAACCCTTGCTCATGAAAGAATTGATGTGTCATTCACCAGAACGGCACAAAACCGAGGTCTTGTGTTAATTAGATGGCCAGTATCGTATCGGCTCATCTATGGCTCGGGCTCGGACGCGTGGTTATTTTGGGTTTCTCCTCTATGTCTTCTTATCCCTTTGGACATGAGGTGCTCAATGACCTGGCGTTGACGTTGACTTCGGTACACACCAACTGCTGGATGTAGTGGCAACTTCGACGCAAGAAGATTGGGGTTCGTCATCATTACTTGTGCTTGGAAAAGCTCAAGCAGCCCAGAGGGCAGTGTCGTGCATGCTCATGTGAGACATCTCCTGGAAGGTAGCAGGAGTGATGGTATTGGAAGATGAGAGGGTAGAGCCATAGGCCGAATTGGCATTTTCGGAGAAGGCATAGTTATCGGCGACCCCCATGGGTGAACCATTGAAGGGTGCATAACCAAAGTTACCAGAAGCAGATGAGATGGGGGCCGGAATACTAAGCTCGCCATTGACACTAGCCATCATGACGGGATCGGCGATGCTGTCAACGGCAAGATCATAGCCAGTCTCCATCTGGAATGGGCTCATGCTACTACCGATGCCTTGAAACATGTCCATTTGGGGAGGCATGGAACCGTCTGTCTCGCTATCAACCATGTCATCGACATCGTCTTGATCCGGCATGGGAGAATCGCTCAAGTCAACTTTGACCTTCTTCTCTACGAACCAGGCCTTGAGCTCGGACATTGGGGGCCAGTCACCACCGCCCTTGCCACCGCGCTTCTCATCAGAATTAGCACCCTTCTTGCCGCGGGGAGTCTTGGGCTTAAAGTGGGTGCGACGAAGATGGGCAGCTGCGTTGTAATAAGCACCATACTCCTTGCCAGAGATGCATGCCTTGCACTTCGACAAGGGGTTGACAGCCTTCACACCAGTCTCGATACCAACAGATGCAGGGTCACGGCAGACAAATTTCTTGACAGTTCCTTCGTGCTTGGCGTTGACGTGACGGCGAAGCTCATGATCGCCTCGGAAGCCGTCAGGATGCTCGGTGCATTGAGTACAATAGACCTTAGGGTGCTTGGGACGTTGGTAATTGCTCTTGTTGACGGGCAGCTTGGGCTCTTTGTTGGCAGTGGTCAAATTAGCTTCGCTCTTGGCAAGCTCTTCCTTAGGCTTAGGGGCGAGTTGGATTGTCTTGGCTGCTTGGAGGACTCGCTCACGAGCTTCCTTTGCTCGGCGTTCGAGGTTGGAGGCATTGGACCGAACACTGGACATGCTGGTGTTTGAGATGGATCGCTCCATGTCAGTAGATTCGGGCGATGTCGTCAAGGTGTATCCCTGAGTATCCATGTACTGCTGGACGTTTGCATGAGATAGATTGGCGCCGAAACCAAAGAGGTCTTGGTCGGGAGTGTAATGTTTGCCGGTAGGATACATGTTGGCGGGTCCAGGGGACAGGTCAGAGGCGAAGAGAACATCGGCTTGGGATTGAGACGACTGCATGCGCTCCATACTGACGCCGTTGTTGTCGAAAGAGCTGTTCTGGCGGGTCAGGGGGCTTTCGACCTCAGTAGCAGAGGGCCCAGAGATCATGGATGGGCAAGCCGAAGACATGGGGTAACTACAAGGTGCATTTGACGAAAGGTTGGAAAAGGAGTTATTGGGCACCAAATCGTATGCGAATCCTGAGTAGGTTGTGTCGTATTGCTGAGGGCCTTGCCAAGTCTCGGAACACTGTTTTAAGTAGTCTTCAGGGTGCATGCCGACGTTGAGTAGAGGCTGGTTCTCCTGAACACTAGGCAGTTGATTCGATGCGCCCTCAAGAGGCAGGTTGGTCGACTCATTTTGAGGAGAAGCAAATCGATCCATAGAAGCACTTAAGGGAGCGATGCGGTTGCCAGTTTGTGAAAAGGGCATGTGTGATTCTGAACGATTTGACACACTACGGCTCATAGGAAGGGCGGAGCTGGACTGTTGAGAGAAAGCTCTTCTCTCTCGCTTATGTGCCTGCAGGCCCATGTGTCGTTCCTATACGGTATGATTAGAGGATGGATCTGGAGATGATGCGAGGCTTAGGATGAATTACCGTGATGGCAGACTTTACTTGGGTGGGATACGTCATGGTCGACTTGCTACGAGAGAGACCAGTACTTCGTGAATTTGAGACACCATGGCTGGAGATCTGGAAAGGTGTCTGCAAATTTTGGGCGACTTGATCCAAGACTGCGGGATCTCCTCTAAGCTGACTTTGCACGAATTGCTCGAGCTGTGAATTTCGTGCGTTGGCGGCTTCTAGCTGACGTTGTAGCTCCTCAACCGTTTTGGCTCCTTGTAAGTTCATGTTTGAATGAGAAGATAATGAATTATAGTCTCAGGTAATGCGGTGGATTCGTAGGCGGGATATCCTTGATAGGTCAAGATATGGTTGGTGTAAGTAAGGCGAGTGGATGCTGAGCTGAGCGATAGGCTTTGGAGTTTGAGAAGTGAAAAAGAAAACCGAGGCGAAACTATTGTATGGGTGACGAGAACAAGTACGAGTCTAAAACTCTTGCTTGTCACAGGCGAACGATTAAAAAGTGGGATAACGGGAGTCGAGACAGACGACGAAGGAAAGAAGGTGAATGAGATGCGGATGGGATGGAGGATTAATAGTGAGCCAGGATGGAGAGAACAGGCGGCCCAGTGGTTCCAAATGAGGCTTCCAATCCCCACCCGAACCTCGCAGGGATGTTACAGGGATTGTTGGAGGACGTTCAAGGGTGGGCGGTAGCTGCGTTCTGCGGTGTGTAGGGTGCTTGACGAAAAGACGTCTGTGGGTGAGCGGTCAAATTAGGCTTGGCCTGGCTGAAAATGCAGTGCAGCCAGTGCAGCGTGGGTGTGCGTGTCGATGATGTAGCGTGCGTCTTGGTGGTGTGTTTCGACGAGGAGATTTCCATCGAAGGCATGGAAGCTGCGGATGTTTCTTTCCTGCTTGTGTTTGCGCCTGTCTGTCTGTTTGTCAGGCAGACTGACAGATAGTGCCCAAGTGGTCTGATCGAGAGGGAAAAGAGCCCGAGAGGAGACAAATGTCTCCGGTGCTAACAAGAGACTTGTCGCAAAAAAGAAGCTTGTGGGGATGGCTATGATGATGCTTCAGCAGATGCCGTTGTTATCGAGATTGAAACAAACTTGAAAGTGATGAGACGGTATCCAAAGTGGACCAAGCCAGTATCAGACAGGAAAGGTGAACGCGTGATAACGACTCGACACCTCACTAACAATGATATTGAGTTTGACTGACAGCGCGCGTGGTTTCCTCTTACAGGCAGTCCGTCCACTAGACCAACGGCTGCTCTAGCGGAAGCAACCACTGAAAAGGTACCCGAAGGGGGGAAAAGCCCAACATCCATCAATGACCGGGCATGGTTGCCTCCATTTCCTATAGGTGAGTCAAAGCTCTCCCCCCATCCACATTAATAAAACACCCCCGGGTAGGAAAAGCGTCTCATACCAAAAAAAGAAGAGCCAACTCATTACCCTTGTCGCTGACGCCCGGTGGATGTGAAGTGAAAGCTGTTGGAGGTGCAGCGATTGGACGCTCACAGCTGTTTCTGGCCAGGTCTAGCTTGCTGCGACCACTACCAAGTTCGATCTCATTGCGCGTACAGCACATCAATCTACCATGCGCATACTGGCTGTGGCTGTCCACGAGATGCTTTGAAACGAGGCATGTAACTTGCAGTATTTCTGCCATTGCACGCAAAGAGGCTCAGCTGCTGCCGTGCGTTGGACCTTGAGGGAAGCCCGGGGAATGTTGGGTTTGATTCCGTCGCGACAATTATTAGTAGGCACCTCAATCTAGGACTTCTCTCCTCCAAGTCAGACAAACGGCAGGCCGCATATCTTCTGACACCTCACGTCCTTCCAGTTTCTGACCGTCGTCTTGCATTCCTAAAAGCCTACGTAATGGGGGGCACAGCATCCTCATCATTAGCATGGTTCATGACAACGAGGAAACAAAAAGAAGTTACAAACAAATTAAGGAAAAGGAGACAAGAAGAAGCAATGTGGTACAGCACAAACGCAAGCAAAGCAAAGGGTCAAAGCAATGACGGCATCCCCTTCGATCCTTGGTACGGATACAGGGTACGCAGTTAAGAGTCAATAGGAAAAAGCAAATAAAATCAGAGACAGGCTAAGGGCTCCCAAGAAGACCTGACTGTCAAGTTTGAAGGATCGAAAAAGGTTGTGCAAAATGCTGGCAGAATTTGCACAGAAGCTGCTCAAGCCTTTCTGTCTTCTCACCATATCTTGTGGCACCTCAAGGACAAGTTATGATGTGAGATGTGGATGTCATCCATCTCATCCCACGCACCAAAGTGCAAACTGGCTACCTTAGCTGGGCACCATTAAAGCATGGCATGGCATGGGCAGCTCTGGGGGATGCGGATCCGAGACCAGAACCGCAGGAGAAATCCAAACCAGGCAATTCAGTTTGCCCATCTCTCTTTTTTTTTTCTTTCTCTGGTGGGGATATCATGCGCTAACCCGCTAAATTCTTTGACCGGCTGCACGTTTTTCTGTTCTGTTGTCAATTCCCGGATAAGACACGGGTGACAGAAGTATGTCTAGTGTTGTCATTGTTGTCATTTCCCGTTTTAGCTTGTTTGAAGATATTCCCGACAAGGCAGGTCATATATCTAAGTTTGATGAGGGCAGATTGAATGCTCGAGCGCTATAGCCATAATCTGATCAGCTGGTGCTGCTATTTTCAGCCTTGCAACAAGCTCACAGACGCGGACGCAGACCCAGGCTCGACAATGAGATTATCTCATAGCCGAGATCAGCTACGGTACTGAACTATCAACACTAATCCAAGAGCCGGCTGGCGGCGGGACGCTGATCATTATTTTTCCCCGTCATTAATGGGCGTTCCACCAAGAACAATATCAATTCGTGCCACCGACGTACGTGGTGAGCATTCTCAGCTGAGAATCTTTGGTGCTGGGGTACGGAAATGTTAAATGTTATCGATTTCATTGATCCTCAGGGATACTTTTCAATCGAGACGAGTGTATTGCTCGTATGATATATGTTTTCATCATCAGCAACACTGTAACTGAGCTCTCATAAATACAGCATCACCAGAAAGTGCTTAGTTTCAACATCCATCCATTGCCATCTCCAACGGGCAGAACCCCTGCTCGAGCCCACACTCCATCTCCTTTTAGCACCCACCTCTTTACGCAAAACGAGGCAATCACTGAGACGGGGCATCCATTGATTGGCTCTCGAGCGTGGTCAGGCACCCCCACATTACATCTCGATTGGCTCCCGCGGTAGCAAAGAGTGAGGCGGACGACACCATAGACACATAGCCAATGTTAGACGGGAAGAGAGATAATCCTTCACCAGATCCAAAGCAGCAGCAGAAAGACACCCTCTT
The DNA here is from genome assembly GCA_013396295.1 of Fusarium heterosporum. Classification (NCBI taxonomy): domain Eukaryota; kingdom Fungi; phylum Ascomycota; class Sordariomycetes; order Hypocreales; family Nectriaceae; genus Fusarium; species Fusarium heterosporum. Next base: position 127,982 of record JAAGWQ010000163.1, on the reverse strand, counting down.
TTTAGCATGACATTCTTTCTCTACTATGAAATAACCTCAATACAACACCAACTAGGACCAGGTGTCCTCCTGGGGTGATGATCGTCTTGTGGCTCAAACCGGGACAAACGGCGCAGCATCATCACCGCAGTCTAGACCAAATGATCTTCATCACCACTAACACTGGACAGGTTTGTATGGTCAGGGAATCGCCCGAGCAATACTGTACTGTGCCATGCAGGCATTTGCAGCAGTGTGCCTTTCTCTAAGTCAACCTCCAATAGCTTCACTTGGCGCTATCTACTTACTGCTGGAGTCGCTGGACTGTGATTCTATCCCCAGCGCAGGAACGGCAGCCAATTTGCTCGTCCATAAAGCTCCGTGCTATAGATGGTTTGAAACTATGGCCATCTATCTCCGACCTATGCCCATGCCATGCCCATGCACGCAATGCGCCAATCTCGAAACCGTTTCCTCGCGGAATCTCCTCCGGATCAATAGTTCAGATTCTAATGGGTCGAATGTCTTACATCTTCTTCATCCTTTTCTCCGAGATACATTCTGAAGATTGCGATGGATACTGGATAGGTTCGAGACTGAAGTTCCACTTTCTCTATGCTCACAGACTCCCCCTTGAACCTCAATCTTTCCTTGCGGAGATCATGCAGGCTTAACCCCCGTCTCACCTTGATATTTCGTAGATCCCCTAGGGGTGGGTGGTCAAAAGACTGAACCGTCTGGGTCTGTCCAAGGGGCAAAAAAGGTATCATGTAAAATAATAGTAAATTTTGTATTAAATCTGTTTAGATATTTATGTCGCCTAGCCTGGATCCGTCATCTCTTCTAGCGCCCTAGTAAAAGGATCAGTGATTAAATTGTTCCATTGATTACAGTATCTTCCTGGCCGTGCGGGTTCTGGTGCACGTGCAACTTGAACTTCATCACGGACTCACTGATGCGTTGGCATTCTCTTGTCGATCCGACAATCGGCTTGAGCACGTGTGATTTCTTGCTTTCCAGCATCGACCATGTTGTTTACTGGGCCAAGCTGAGCCACAATGTCTGGACGAAGATAGTGGGGAGCATACAAAAACATGTACAATGCAAGCACTTCACTTCTCCTTCATCAAAGGCCCTTTTGGCCTAGCAGCAATGCTTGATATGTTCCGTCCGTCCTCGAGTAACGTTCCATTGTAATTTCAATAGCGTGTGATTCACAATTAGACTTTGACCTTTCCCTCTGTGATTTTCGTCAGGGACTGTTTGATGTAGGTTCTTTTGGCCCAACTACCCTGCATCTATCAATCCTATGCACCGCCCGTTGTCTTGCGCGTACCTTGTGCCATAGCGCAGATGCTAAACCGGGATACCAGAGAAAAAGCATTATAGGGAGGAGACCCTGCGTCTGAGACATTCACCCAACGCCAACCCGTACCTAGGCGCATAATTAAGTCTGGTAACGAACCCTGAATGGGCATTCACCAGGATTGGTGCATTAAGACAAACTATCGTATTCCATGTCGGGAACACAAACTCCTGTCGGCAGTCGTCGGGTTATGAACCGTTGAGTCAAACTCGGCAGTCAAGCGAGACGAAACTATACACGGCCAGGATCCCCCTGAGAACAATGCTCAAAATCATGCCATGATGAGCATCTAGTGCTGTTCTGCAACGATGACCTACGTCACAAGAACCTAATATGAGGAACGGCAATTTCACCTTACTAGGTTTTGGCTGTAATCCTCCTCATCCATGCTTCAGCGGGCCGACAGCTTGAGATAGATCACGATATGAAACGTCGTGAATCTGGCGGAGAAGAATTTCGTGATTTGTCCATCGTTGAATTGCGAACACGTCGTCGTGAACCCTCCGCACGACACGTGTACAGGCCGCAGGGGCTTGAATAAACATTAGTATTACTCTGAAGCCAGGATGTTCCCAGGAAGGGTATGTCTCGATAAGCGTTTGGTGTTTAGGCCTTCATGGTTGCTACGAATGCCATGATGGCTTCCCAGCTTGTGCTCATGCTTGTGCTCATGCTTGTGCTCCTGCCAAGAAGGAAGGTCGTGCTAACCCATCAGCCCACCTCGTCTCATTACTGAGAGGTCTGATTAATCGTTTGAGGGAAATGACAAGAGGTGAGCTGTGATGGGATGGTCAGCAGGTCCATATTGTCGGGATTCTTATTAATTGTTCCTCGACGGCGTTACCGATAATTGGCCCCTCTTCATCTCCTAGACTCCGAAGTGACTACCCAGCCTGTGATGAGATGAAATGTCCAGCGCAAGGACCCTTCACCTGAAGAAATGGAGTGTAACTGAGACCGGCTAAACACCGGCCGATTTAGCACGATGACGGGCCCGGCCAAACTCCACAGCTCAATCCATCATGACACCTCTCCCACTAACGCTTAGCATCCAGTCAGTACCAGAGTGCGCTGTGTTGGTTAATCCTTCTACTACGATAGCTTCTAAGCTCTATGTGAGCTATTCCCAGTTTAACACGGCATAATGCGCCGCTTCAACTTTATACTGCTGGCGACGATCCAGCTCGTCGTAGCTCGTTCCCCGGGGTTTAGCATACACGAGGACTTGTTGACATTCCCCCAGGTGAGTTACCCCTCGTTGATACCGGTTGTTCCTTAATTCTGATGCTAAATGTGGGTAGTTCGAAGTCGTCTTCGGTAGTCAACATATCTCTGAGAAAGATGCCCAGTCCCTACTCGATAGCCAACATCCCACATACTCCGCCGACTTTGCGCAATCGACAGTCGCTCAAGCTCGGGAAGCTGGCGAGCGCGACAATGAAGCTGGCAACCAGGACCAGACTGGTCCGTCGCATACATACGAACTTATGAAACTACCGCCCCACGAATATCTTTGTTCTATACCCATTATACAACCCCCCGAACCTGAGAACAAAACAGCCAACGAGCTGGCGAAGGCCGAGGAGGCCCGGGAGCTCAGCCGTGCAACTGTCAGCGGATGGGAGCTCCTCTCTCAACTGGAGGACTCGTGTCTCTATTTCATGTCTGGATGGTGGAGTTACAGCTTCTGCAACAACCGCGAGATTGTACAGTTTCACGCACTTCCATCTATACCAAACGGACAGCCTCCGAAGCGCGACCCTCACACAGCAGATTATACGCTTGGCAAAGTCCCGGCGATTCCCGCCAATGCCGCGCACCAAGCAAAGAAGAACGGCCAAGAGGCTCCGCCTCCAGCGGAACTGCAGATCAAAGGTGACCAGCGATATCTCGTCCAGCGGTTAGAAGGGGGAACAATTTGCGATTTGACGGGCAGGGAACGGACAATCGAAGTTCAGTACCACTGCGTGCCAGGAATGAAAAGCGACAGAATCGGATGGATCAAGGAGGTTACCATATGCGCGTATCTGATGGTAGTTAACACGCCGCGTCTTTGCGACGATGTTGCTTTCCTGCCTCCTCAGGAGACGAGAGCGAACCCCATCCAATGCCAACTCATTGTTGGTGATCATGATACGACGCCCCTGCTGGATCAGACGGTACCGCCGAAGGACTCCGAAGCGCAGGTGCCATTGAAGCAGGAGGATCCAGAAGTCAAATCTGAAGATGCAAAGCCTGGAGATGCAGTCAAAGAACCGATCAACATTGGCGGTGTCATTGTAGGTGCCCGCAACGTTCTGTCTGGTGCCGACGAGGAAGGTCAACCACCTGCCAAGCTCGCTCCTCCGCGCAGCTACTTCACCAACAGCGATACAGACGGCGAGCGCTTCCTCGAAGTTGTTGCATCAGGCAAGAGCAAGGAAGACGGTGGCGACGTGAAGCTCTTGGACGCTGAGGAACTCAAACGATTAGATCTAAAGCCGTCCACTGTCAAAGATATGACAGAACGAATGCAGAAACTGGCGGGAAAATATGGATGGAAGCTGGAACTCGTCGAACTCCCAGGAGGTGATAAGGAGCTCAGAGGGTACATCGATGCAGATGAGGACGAGCTTGCTAAGAACAAGGCACAGCTGAAGAAGGAGAAAGAAACCGCGGCCAAGGCCAAGGGGGAGAAGGGGGAGGCCGGTGATGGCCAGGATAGCGAGGATAGCACAGTAGGGAGCGAGGAGAAGTTCTTCAAGAAGGATGAGCTGTAGAGAAGGGGGTTTCGAGAGGTGCAGTATTGTGTAGGGACTATATGGTGTTTTGAAGTTTGCTATGGCGTGAATATACAAGCATGGTTCGCTATATTATGGTAAACCTGTTATCGAGATTGATTTGACTATATTGATCGCCATGTGTGCCATCTGTCAATGAATCTTCAGGGTGTTGTGCCCCTGATGAGCGAAGGTAGCTAAGCACTCCGCGTTTAGTTCTCATGACCTGGCAACTGTAGGGTAAGGTGATATGTGTAGATACATTTATCAGTGCACACTTAAACCTCGGCGAGTAGCTTATAAGAACCAATTTATTCTATCTGTAATATCTCTAATTAGATGCCATACCATTTGAGTGTTCGTGGAAGCCACTGCGATGAAAGTCAAACACATGTCCTTAACTTCCGGGTTGCGTCGCCACAAATATATCTACCTTGGGTCCTCCAAATACCAGCATCGCTCAACCGTAACATAATGGTTAGAAGTCTTGAGGTACATAGAAATATTTTCTCTTTTCAAGACTCCCGACTCTATGTATATCGCAGCGGCCCATTGGGTAAGTTGGGTCGATGGACATATATGTCATTGCTTTCTAGCATAACTAGGATTACTATCCAAACCATGCAGTTGCTGTGTCTCGGTAGTTGAGTTTTGACATGGTCATCTATTAATGCCGTTTCATACAAATTGTTTCACCTTGACAATTGGATCCTCTGCATATCATGAGGAGAGTTGCTCTAGTCACGTTCCTGGAGGATGATCATGTTTGGAACGTGCAACCGAGATGAGGTGTCTTGTCTCGTTTGTGGCAAGAAGCGACAATATACTTTTCCACTTGTAGATCCAGAATGCCTCAACCTCGAAGTAATCTGTTGTCGAGTGATGAAGTGATAGCAACTGTATCATACGATCACGCTCAAAGCGTTTCAACCTTTAGCCACCGCACAAGTATTTCACGGCAGGAAGTAGTTTGACGTAGTGTCGCGCCCATTTCCATATCAAAGAGGTTCAAGAAACGCCGTCATGGTGACGACGATGCTTGCGGAAAGGCATCAACCGGGTAATAGTAGTTTTCTGGACGGACCATGGTGCGGCAAATATAATGGAATGCTACAGTTGACTTGTGGTTGATGGCGTTTGCCGTTCTGCGCCATGCCGTTTGGACAAAGAGATACCCTGGTTATTTTTATTTTTTTATTTTTTAGCGGATTTGTCTCAACACGGGATGTATTGTCATTTTTGGTGCCTGTTTTGTTAATTAGATGGTTTTGAAACGATAAATCCAGATTACAGGGTACGGATACGCGACTGAGGCTCATGATATTGTCAAAGCGTGCCATCTGCGAGGCGTGATAATGTAACACGGCAGCCTACCAAAAATATCTAATCAGTTATTAATTGGCCGCTTGGCTTGTTGCTTTGCACCACGACGTATACAAAATTGTACAACTGGACGCGATGTGCACTCTTTAGCCGTTGAACTAAGGGTCCATCCCGCTTGACCACATTTAGACAAGGGATAGCAAGACGGATAGGACAATTTACGATCAAGGAAGACCCTTGCTCAAGGCTTGAAAAAGAGAGATGGTTTCGGGTTTAAAGTGTAGTCAGGACAGTAACCAACATGGCAAGATGTGAAAGGCATGGTGTCAATGGATGGCAAACACGGGAATGGCTGAAGCCAGACCAGCCGCGGCAATCGGACAAGAAATCGGAAGAGGCTTTGGCTAGAAAAATGACCGTTTCCGTCAAAGGTTTAACTCGGCGAGATTAGAGTTTTACGTGGGCAACTTGAGGGGCTTAGGTTGCGACGGGACGGAAGGTTTTGAAGCCTGAAGCTAAGTACAGTGCCGTCCTGGGGCGGACCGATGCATGACAAACTCAAGGCCGGACTGGTTTGATGGCTGCAAGATCGGGGGTTTATGTGGTGGGTTCTTGAGAGGAAGGATACGATATGTTTGATGGTTGAACTTTAGAGGTCTCCAGTGATGGTTGATACAGGTAAGACACTTATTTGCCCTTGCGGTTTGAGCTTATTGCTAGTCATGTCTAGGATAATTTGAGACAGAAGCAAGGGGACGAACTATCGCTGCGAACTCTACGTTTTAACGAAGGACGTTGGATTCGCCGATCGCAAGACATTTCACTGCATGTTTGCTCTCTTATCAAGCCACTTCCAAGAGACTAGCTAAGCACAAAAGCAAAAGCAATCACATGAATCACAATCACAGTAAGTGAAGCGTCTTATCCAAGGCAAAAAAAAGGTGACGACATGGGTGGAAGGCTTGAGTTTCCCCTGCGTGCCCCTGCTCGGAGCACGGCCCGCATACCGGCACCCGGGGACCCATGCCTCCCCAGGCCGGTGGAATCGAGTGTGATTGGTGCTGATGGAGGTGGGAGAAAAGTGATGGCTGTGACGGGGGAGGAGGGGAGGGGGTTGGCTGTTAAGAAAAGAGGGATGAGGGGAGAGTATTTGTCAAGACTCGCGATGACAACAGACTACTAGCTTGCATAATGAGATGATTGAATTGAAGAGATTGGAAAACATGTTTGCTCTGGTAACTATCGTGAGTAAACAAGCACAGGCCCAGGCTAGGGCATGACACTGGTTCGCCTTGCAATATAGATCATCTCTTGTCGCATCGTCTCCCTCGTATGAGACATTGAAGTTCTTTAGGTTCCCCCACTCTTCAGCCCGGAGACCCCGTCACCCTTGGGCATGGATGGCGATGGGTGCCTTAGACGGGTTGACACGTCCCAGACACGTCCAAGGATGATGAATTGAGACGCGTGGAAACTTGGTAGAACTTGAAGTGAGCACCATTTTATGTCACGTCAGGTCTAGCTCGGCAATGGTTATGTCTGTGCCCATCCATTTTTATCTTACACACACACTCACCTCACACACACTCATCGCTCCCGGCACTAACAGCAGCGACCCGGGCTAAAGTCTGGTGCCTGACTTTACTGCAGCTAGAGCGCTAATGCGGGGACACCCACTGAGTGGACGCCAGACGAGCTGGGAACTGGACTTTGGATTGGAATGAATTCCATGCAAAATATTGGCTGATGATGAAAAGTTGGCAATAACTAGAACACCTGCCTATAATCTTCCATACCTCCTCCTACATTTATTCTTTGGCCTGCGTGATCTTGATCAAAGTTGCATCTTCTACTCTCACCTGGAAGTTGCGAGATTGGATCGACCTCCTCCCCTGCGCTGGATCCCCCTCGTGTGTCTTTCTTGATCCCCTCCAACCCTTACATGTTACGTACCTACTCCCTTGCGCCGCCTTCTTCTTTTTTCACTCATGCGAAATTCGAACCAATTCCGCTACCCTTTTCTCCCTTGCTTCCGTCGATAATTAATTTGATCTTCAATATTGAACCCGCGCGATACCATACACTCCTTCTGCGGCACTCTTCCTTGACGTGACGTACCACATCATCGTCTTCAGTTTCCCAATTCCTCACACAAACGAACCAAGATTGTACACACTCATTCACCCAACAAGCATTGAACTGTACATATGCATAGGCGGTCATAACCGACCGGCCACAAGCTCGAGACAGCATCGTTTAATCTACATCATACGATATCGCTCGCTTCCTGCGACAATACCCGAAGGCCATTCGGTTCGATTCGTGATGAAGTAAACCAAACTTCTCTCATTGCGATCTGAACCAAAAAACACACGGCATAATCCGACAAGGTGCACACTGCCGTGCCCACCATCATAATCCCTGTGCTTTACCAAACTCAGCACCGCAGCTTGCCCTTGCAGATCTAGTCTTGATGAGCCGTGTTGCGCCAAAAGACCAATCTACATTATTTTACCTATAAACGACACTTGGTAAAAAACATCAGCTCTTCCCCTCACATGATGGAACGATCACCTTCGCGGTCTTCATATGGAAGAACCGCTTCTCGATCTTCAACGAGCACCACCAATACGAGAACCACTATGCATACCGCAAACAGCAGTCTGTCACATACACCTGCATCCCCCGGACTGCTTCAGTCCCATCTATCTCACCGACTCTATCATGCCGCCTGCGAACGGCCACCTAGTGCTACTCCACGAACGGCCACCCGAACGCCGCGCTTGAGTAGAGAAGCCAGCAACGAATCGACAAGGCAAACCGTCATATCATCATTCCTCCAGGAAAAACTTCAGCAGTCACGCCAGGCGGAGAGCGACCGGTCATCGACATGGTCGCGTGCTAATACTGATGCCAATTCCTCAGGCGAGTTTAGTCGGAGCTTTAGTTCTCCGATTAAGGCTGTGGAGCTTGACGGACACCGACCCCAATCCTCTGCGGGTAGTGATGCGCCCAAGAAAAAAGGATTGGGGGTCAAGGATATGGAGCAGGTAGGTCAATTGTCATTTTACTTTATCCACGGTTATTAATATTAGACAGGTCATATCATCGCTTCACAAGCAGAACTTTGATCTCAAGCTGGAGCTGCATCATCGTCGGGAGCGACAAATAGCATTGGAAGATAAAGTCGAGACCCTCGAGATTGAAAAATCACGAGTAGATGAGGCAAACCGCTACTTCTCGCAAGAGATGGAGAAGCGCGATAAAGCAATTGAGGAGGCGGTCACCATGATCGTGAATCTCGAAGCGAGATTAGAGCAATACGTTACAGAACGTTCCATCATCGAGCGGATGGGAGTTGGAGGCCAGTACACCGCACCCGCATTTGATCCATGCTACGACCAATCCAGACCAGTGACACGATCACCGGATATGATGGAGCAGAGTGGAGGTGGTAAGGCCATCGCTCGTATGCCCAGTTTCCTTTCCGATCACAGTGAGACGACAGAAAATTTACGAAATGTGTACCTTGGAGTCAGAGGCAGTGTTCTCAGTCTTGCACAGGTTCCTGAGGGTCCTGGTGATGCGGATAACGGCCGCGCCACTGGTATGGGCAGTCCGAGTGTGAGCGTCTTGAGCGAGAGCTCTTTCGTTAGTGTGTACGGATCCAAGGGGCAAGGGAACAGTGATATTCAAGAAGAGGATGAGCCTATCACTTTCGATGATGCGGCAGGTCTCTCAGCTCAAGCCAGCACTATCAATCGGCCGAAAACAGCATTTACTAGGTCACCCATCTCACCTAGTAGATCGGCCCGATCAAACTCGCTTTCAACGAATCAAGCACAGTTCGACTCAATCAATAATGTTATCGAGTACAACTCGCCTTCGCAGAAGGTTGAGCGAAATCACTTACCCAATGCGATAGGCGGACGGCATAGTCGAGACCATAGTGGTTCCGATGTATTTACTGGCCGCGCCATCGTATCCCCTAACCATCGACGCAACAAGGAGGAAAAGCGAGAATCACTTCGGAAGGTCATGACCGACGCTCCTGGTGGTGTCAGACTACACGAGCAAAACCTCCCTCCCACGCCTGATACCATATCGACTTCTACTCTGCGACGATTTCAGAGCTCTAACGATACACTATCTAAGGACTCTTCAATGAGAAGAAGCCATGGCGCTCTCTCGGAGACATCCGAAGATGTCGGAAGCGCGGAAATGCTGACTGGTGTTGGCCTGGAACAACCTATACGTGCAATCAGGGGCTCAGCTCAGATTATTGAGCTCAACAACAGCGCGTATGCCGAGAATCGGGGAAGGTCTATTCAGCGACCCCGTTCTGCTGATGAAACGACTATCTCTAATCGACGAGGGAACGATTGGGACAGTGATTCTGACGATTCAGATGGAGGCTCTCTTGAGTCAGACCTTGATATCTGGATGCGCGAAAGCGCCAAACCTAACGAGAATGGTGGCCGCGCCTCTCCAGACATGTTCAGCTTTCCTTCGAACACAGCTAAGGGCAGTTGGGCGATGGAAGCCATGTATGGATCTGGAAATGGCCAGTCTGGAGGTGCGAGTACAGGTGTGGACCCCGAGATGATTAGAGATCTATTTCCAGTTCAACAGGAACTCTTTGCATCCTCATTACCTCCTCCACCCCCTAATAGGCGGTCGAGTTTGAATCCGCAGATGACACCACAATCGAAGGCTTCGATCTTGAATCCGCCACCTATCAACACCAAGGCCTCTAAGACAGGCCGGAAGAAGGGACACAAAAGGAGGAACAGCGACGATGTACAGATCAGATCAGCAACGCATACACAGATGCAGGCACCGTCTACCGGGGATCTGAAGAAGAAGCAGTATCCTCCTATTACAGGCCAACAACCATCTCAGAATAAGTTTACAAAGTTCTTCCGTCGATCATCGACAGGGCCCGGATCGTCAAGTATCGCTCCGCCTCCGACTTCAAGCTCGGAAACAGGCCCTTCTGATGTATCAAAAGCCGATCTATCGAATGTCAATGGCGCGACGGGACTTCCATCATGGATTAGCCGGACAGGAGTAACAGATGAGGACCGCGACAGCGCGACACCTCCACCCATCATGAGAAACCCCCGACATAGCCGAAATCTCTCGGCCGATCTGGATATGGCCAATAGTTCAACGATGAGCCAGGGGCCGGGCACACCGGCCACTCCCAGACTGTCAGCCCCGGTGAACGATAGGGAGACACCGGAGCAATCAGATAGTCCAAGAGCGGCTGGGGCAACGGGAACTAGAAGGAAATGGCTACCTGCATTTGGTCTTAGGAACAAGCAAGGATAGAGGATTTGGGTTCACCATGGCATAGAATTTGCATACAGAAAACTGGGCCGCAAGGCTTCAGATTGCTCACACGTACCACAGTCGAGTGTTGGCATAGGGAATCATAGGAACATTACGAACAGGCGTTGGATTTCATTATTCTCTGGGAGGACGATACTCTTTGCTTTCTTGAGCGGATGGGTTTGGTGGTTTGGGCGAAGGACTTATGGTACCACGATTAAAAGGGGCGCATTTCGGCACAGGCATTCATGACAGCTTGGAGCATCAAAGCGTGTCAGCATAGATTGGTAGAATCAAATTACACAATTCAAAATACAGTGTTATACAGTAGCGTTGCTTTTGTATGCGATTGTATAAGTGAGAGGAGAGTTGGAGTAAACATGTCACAGAAGGAGAGTTAAATGTAAAGACGCAAAGTGAACTTGTATTTCGTCTTGCCCCTGAACTTCAAGTTCCCCTTGCTAGTCTTGCTAACGATGGTATTTTAGCACCACCCGGCAACCTGTGCCTTTGTCAAAATGCCTCCCATGTGTTTCAAGGTCACCTAATTATGTCCGAGAAGAAGAAGAACAAGCGCATTGCTCCCCAAAAACAGTCGTGGTCTCGTAAAGAAGAGAAAAATCATTATCGCTTAGTCGAACGACCAAGTTCCCTTGCTGCGGCCAGTCTCGAGCGGTCCGATGGCCCACGCGAAAGCAGCAGGAGAAATGTCGAGATCATCCTCAGCGCAGGACTCACAGCGGCTGTGACCATATTAGAATGAGTCTTCATGAGTGTATGCAGACAGAACTTACTCGACGACAGTCACCTTGACTGTGCCATTGTCGCCTTTGAGGGTGATGACCTTGTTGCAGAGGTCCTGAGCATCGTAGAGAGAGGCAGCGATGGCAGCAACCATGCTGCTGTCGCCGCTGTCTTTGCCGCAGGCGCCGAGGCCAGGGTGGTAGTAGGTGATGTCACCGTCGTTGCGCTTGACAGTTGGGGCCGCGAAGGTGGCCAGAGGAAGAGCGAGAAGGATAAGCTTGGAGAGCATGATGATGGTTATTTGGTGGTTGTTCTTTGAGAGTGAGATAACGTAAGTGTTTGTGAAGGCTTGCTTGCTAATGCTGAAGTAGTGCGAGAATAGAATGCTGAAGTTGATGATGAGAGAAGAAGGAAGATCTCGTGGTAGTGGAAGAGAGAGGCGTTCTTATAGTAGAGATCTCAAGGAGAGACAGTGATTCACAGCCCTCATCTGGACCGAGTGGTGAAACCCCCATCATGAAGAGCAATAGCAATCTAAGCACATGCCTCGGGCGAATTGCAAAGTAATCATCTCAACGAAACGGCTTCGCAGGAGGTATCCAGAGCATATGGTCATTGGCACACTGCAGTAGCAGCTGCAAGAACATGCGCATGAGAGTCTGGAGATGAGAGGACATGGAGGTTACCCGGTATTTTCTACAAAGTTACTGTGGTTATGGTAGGAATGTGATTGGGTTGCCGGTTTCTGGGGAAGTGTTTCAGAGGGTGGTGGGGATGTGTCAAAGAGCGTCGAGGCGGGGGAGGGGAGATGTTGTGTTACTGTGTTGACGTTAGCATATGGGGGGATTGTGGTTCGAAGAGTTGTGCTTGGGTGTAGTGAAGCTGAGATTGGTATATCAAGATTTATAGTGAGGGCCGAGGATATGATGACCAGGGTCTTGTTCAAGTTACGAGATGGAGAGGTGACGTTACTTGGGAGACGGGCACGTAAAAATAATCAAGATCTGAGACAGAGAATAGATATACTAATCGGTATCTGAGACTCAAGACAAGAGAACATCCACCTTCGGCAATGGCTTAATCTTGCATTCTCCTACAAACACACACAAGCTATTCTAGGTCCCCAGCATCAACTGACTCGTGGAGACATGGCGATAAATACAGCACAGTCACATCTACAATAGGGGAGGCGGATATAAGTTGAGATCTATCACCGAACGGATACTTTCTCCTAGTTGGGCTGCATCCTTCACACAGCATGTGTTCTATTTTACATGCAATAGAGGCTCGAGTACGGGGAACACGTCGTCGTGGCAGGTTGAACAAGAGAATCTGGGCAGAGCTTGTCAAGCCCTACTTGTGTATTGAGAGAAAGGGTTTGCTTGATGGCGAAAGGGTCTGAGTAAAGATGCGGTTGAGGGACAATCGTGTCGGTCCAAGCTTTGTATTCTGGCCAAGGCAGACGTATCTGGAAAGAACGTACTTTGACTTAATTCTATTACTAAATAATTGATGGTGAATATGGGCTCTACATATTGTAGTTTCTTATTGATAGCGCATTTCAATGAAACCCCCCAATCAAAGCTTCATTCGTGTTTATCGGAAGAACCTGCATATGGCTTCGGTTCCTGGCTTAAGATGATCGTACACGCACGCGGTGCAACTGTAGTCTATAGCCAATCCCACGAACCACGATGCCGAGTTGTTTTCTCCCAGAGAACAGTATGCATGCAACGACACGTAAATCTGCAAATAAAAGAACTATGCATACTGCAGCAGTAGGCTTGTTTTTCGCCATAGTGGCGTGTTTTATATTGTCTCGGGTGAGATATTGACGTGATAGGGCCGTGGTACAGGTTGCTGACATGCATAGTGGAGAGGGGCTGGCGTTGCTAAAATGGAAGGCCTCAGGACGAGGAGCGGGATTTTGTTCAGCTGTGGCGAGACGTGCTTTACTTCTGTTGTGTGTCTAATTGATGATTTGTGCAGTTGAAAGTGAGGTTCGTCGGGTGTCGCGATAGTGGCATGCCATCAACATTAGGGGGCATGTCCGAAGTGATAGAAAGTGGCCTGTAGTATCCCCTCAACTATTCAAAAGGCAAAGGCCGTTTTCTATTCAATTTAGAGCCGAACTTAGCTTGTTTGGATCTGGTTAATATTGTTATGCATGTAATATGCCTACCTCGTAAAGTGACAGCCTAAATACCCGCATGGCCAAAGAAAGGTACGGCTGAAGATGAGACATCTCGTATTGGTAGAGAATAACCATAAACAGGGTTACAAGATGCTGCAGGTCCGGATATATAAGAGGCTGTGAAGTATAGCCTTTCGAGACATCATTGACGACCTTGGTGATCAAAAGAGTCCCCTCGTAGGCAAACGACATCATGGTGTTCTATCCTCAACTTCTTTTTCTCTACCTTTACGTAGCATTGGCCCTTGCTGCCTCACCATCACCAAGCACCTCTGATTCCCTTAATGCCTGTCTCGCTAGCAAAAAGGTTCCCTACGTTCCACGCGATACAACCCATTGGAAACAAGAAGCTACGCCGTATAATCTTCGTCTGGCTTACAATCCAGCTGCAATTGCGCTGCCCACCACTGTTGACCATGTTCAAGACGCCGTCAAGTGCGGCAATCAACAGGGTGTCCGAATCAGCGCAAAGGGCGGCGGCCACAGCTATGGCTCGTTCGGATACGGGGGCGAAGATGGTCACTTGGTTATTGTCTTGGATGCCATGGACCGAGTTACGCTGAACAAAGATATGAGTTGCAACGTCCAGGCTGGTGCTAGACTGGGCCATGTCGCCTCGGAGTTGTTTAAATTTGGTGGGAGAGCACTACCCCACGGGTCATGTCCTGGGTAAGAAATGTATTCTGTAATGCTGCGTGGAGTACTGACAAAGGCAGTGTCGGCATCTCCGGTCATGCTCTCCATGGAGGATATGGCTTTGCCTCACGAACCTACGGCCTCACGCTGGACACTTTTATCGGCGCGACTATCATACTCGCCAATGGCACGAAGCGATACACTGCAGACTGGGAAATGCCCGACTTGAACTGGGCTCTTCGTGGTGCAGGTTCATCCTTCGGTATCGTTGCTGAGCTTGACTTTATGACGTTCCAAGCACCCACCACAGCTACGCCTTTCAGCATTGACCTTGACTGGAGCGAGCAAGACGCAGTCGAAGGGTTGATGGTCTTGCAAGACTTTGCTGTGAAAGCACCCAAAGAATTGAATATGCAAATCTACATGGCGCCGTCGGGTCAGACTATTCAGGGTGTTTACTACGGGAGCAGAGCGGGCCTGGATGCAGCGCTGCGACCTTTACTAGGTAATCTGGATGTCCGCATCTCGAAAGCTAGCACTGGGGGATGGATTGAGAGTTTACAAGCGTATGCCGATGGACAACAGCTTGATCAGAGACGTCCCTACGATAGGGTGAGTCTACTTGTGCTCTTTGAGACCAGCACTAACATTTGTAGCACAACACCTTCTACAGTACCAGTCTCATGACAAAAGCGCTGAAAATATCTCAAGTTCAGTCCTTTGCCAGGGCACTTTTCGACAATATCAACGACCCTGACGCGCGACACATATGGTATGTCCTGATCGACCTTTTCGGCGGGCCCAACTCAGCCATCGCAAACAACACATCCGTCAACAGCGCATTCCCCCACCGCGACAAGCTTCTTCTTTTCCAGTTCTCTGATCGTGGAAACTACGCCCAGTACGCCAAGAATGGATTCGCGGTGCTCAAAGGCCTCCGAGAAAGTGTCACCAAGTCCATGGCGAGTGGAGAATGGGGCATGTATGCCAACTACGTGGACACGCAGCTGGGCAATGAAGATGCGACTAGGCTCTACTACGGAAGTAGCCTGGCGAGATTGAGGAAGCTCAAGGCAGCGCATGATCCCAAGGATATCTTTTGGAATCCACAGGGTATTCGACCCGCTTAGCAGAGTGCTTAGATGTGAAGGCCGTGGCGGCCCGCCGATATTGTCGTTCTTTGTACATACTACTTGTGGCCCCTGATTTCAATGTTGTCCAATAGATTGTAACGTTATGATCGTCAGGTACCTACTCGTGAGGATAGGTAAAAATGCATATAGGGTGGCCATTCACCATAGGATTCTCTAGTCAAGATGAGTGAGACCAGGCCTTGGCTTGAGTCAAACACATGGCTCATGCACCTAGCTTCGGTAGTCTCTGTTCCGGTCCCCACTCAAAGCGCAATTCCGTCATTTCCAATACCTATCGAGAGCCTTTGCTCGGATGTTCAAATTTTGGTGGACGGTGACAGCTTCACCTGTGACTGTACGGATGCCAAGAGGTCAAAGAACACTTTCTTCCGATCAAGATCGGGCCGTGAAGCACAGTGGGAGCAGTAGGGCACCCAGTCTCGTCTTCAGCAAAAGATCACCACATACTATTCCCAATTGACCCCCTGCTGTGGAGGAGCTTATTTCCTGTTCCACGAGGCATACACCAGACACGCCTGATCGGCAGTCGTCGATTGGATTGATCCTAGAAGGGCACGTGGAACAGACCGAGCGATTGATAGCTTGATACAGGGCTCAGTTGAAGCTGCGGTCAAAGCATGCAAGGCCATCACGGATAGCTGGTACAAAGATCTGGTATAATTTGTGCCAGGATGAAACTGAAGGCTTGAGTTCTGATGAATCTCAAAGAGATATTCAACAAGGTCACCAGATCAACCAATACTTTACGATGACACAATTTGATCAACTAGCCAGTCATGTTCTGTGCGTTATCTTCACCCTGGACGGTCTGAAGGCATTGGCATGCCCATCCATGCAGTAGCGACGATTGAATTTAGATGAGGACGCGCAGGAACAAGCAAAGATCTTCAGATCCACTGAACCGATGGTCATTCGTTCTGCAGGAACGTGGCCGTGATCGACATGATGGGTACTGAGGCTAAAGACCCCCTGAACCCCACAGGGCCTCCACAAAGTAAATCCCTACGAAATTCCCGAAAACTGGGGTTCCTGCTGAGATAAGAAGAGGTGATAGCACGACAAGGAGGAAGAAGCAAGCCAATTAGAGGCTGACCGAGATTGTATCCTGATCGTGTCCAGTGCTTACAATTATGATCGAGAGTTGATTGAATTGATGTGATAGCACAGCTTACAAGGCCGAGTCAAGCAAGACCTTTGCTCAGTGTGCGCTTAGACCTAGAGTCTGAGAGTACAAACTTGGCTAGAAACTCCAACCCGGATGGATATGAATGTCTATAAGTCCTCTGCCGTACTATAACATAGCTCTAAATGCCGAATCTGCCGTCCAAGTCCCTGCGGAAGCTAAAGATGACAATAAATCACAATCCATCTCCACCGCAAACTGCTCCAAAAATGTAGTAAAGAGTGCTTGTCTTTTCTTTACCCTTGGACCCATAAGGCGTGATAAGACCAGGGGCTCGAGTGCCGTGCCCGTGGACAATTAGTGGAACCGTACAATAACACTAGATACTCACGACTCAGGTGTGAGAGAGTGATCGACAACCGCACTGACATCGAGCAGCTTCACTCAATCTCTTCTGAATAATCTCCATTCGATATGGAGATGGCGATCTGTGGATAGGGAGCTCATGAAGAAACCATCTTCCATCTCTCGAGTCTCAATCGTGTATATAAGAATCTATCTTCGCTGCCTAAAAGACAATTCTCTTCATCCTCATCACTCAAACCCCACACTCTTTTATAACACACTCCTTATAATTTTCCAACTTCCTCCAACAAATTCAAAATGAAGGGCACTTTCTTCTCCATCCTCACCATCGCCGCTTCGGCTGTCGCCTCTCCTGTCCCCCAGGGTGAGAAGTCTGCCCGCTCTGTCGAGCAGGTTGGTGGCGCTGTCAAGCATGCCGAGAACATCGTCTCTGAGGCCGGTGTTACCCAGATCCTCAATGAGGTTTCCAAGAGTGCCGCCAAGCGTGGTGTCGTTCACGATCTTGATGTTGCTGAAATCCGCAACAAGGCTATCGAGACTGTCGTGAAGCGTGGTGTCGTGACCGATGCTGGTGTCTATGACATCGTCGCCGAGGTGACTGATGATGTCGTCAAGCGCGGTATCGTTGCCGACCTTGATGTTCATAAGATCGTCGCCGACGTTCACGAGGACGTCGTCAAGCGTGGTCTCGTCGGCAACCTCAAGGTTGGCAAGACCGTTAACGGGGTTGTCAAGGATGTTGTCAAGCGCGGCCTCGTTGGTAACCTGAAGGTCGGCAAGACCGTCAACGGTGTTGTTGAGGATGTTGTCAAGCGTGGCATTGTCTCCGACCTCAAGGTCGGCAAGAAGGTCAACGGTGTTGTTGAGGATGTCGTCAAGCGCGACGTCGTCTCCAGCCCTGCCCAGCTTATCTCTGTCCTCCAGTCTAGCACTTCCAACATCAACAAGAAGACCACTGGCCTGAGTATGTTTCAACCCCAACTCCAGTCGATCCGTATGCTAACATTGATATAGACTCCATCGTCGAACAGGTCAAGGCTGGTGACCTCACCAAGGATGAGGCTGCTGATAAGGCTGTCCCCACCTTCGAGTCCGTCAATTTCGAGCTTACCCAGATCGTCACCAAGCTCACCGGTGCTGCTGGCCTTACCGTTGCCGATGGCGATGTCGACAAGGTTCTCAGCCTCGTTGTTGTCCTCGTCGCTGAGGTCCTCGCTGCTGTCAAGACCATTGTCACCGTCACTGGTCTCCAACCCCAGCTCATCTCCGTCCTCCACTCCGTCTTCCAGATCCTCGCCAAGGTCATCACCCTCGTCATTGGCCTTGTCTCCTCCATTGTTCCTGACCTCGTTGCTGGCCTTACTCCTCTCCTGGCTGGCCTCGGAAACGGAGTCCTTGCTCCCGTCCTTACCCCCGTCGTCGGTCTCCTTGCCAGCATTGCTGCTGATATCTAAGAAGCAAACGATACGATCATGATTCGCATGGGAGGCCTTCTGCAGTAATACCACGTTGTGTAATTTATACACAAATATAAATGGATAAGAAGTGTGCAACGAATAGCACGAAGGATTAATACATGTTAACAAAAATAATTCTTGTAAATACTTAGCCGGAAGAAACAAATGTCAAAGTCTTAACCTTACTCGTGTGTTCATATCGTGACATTTTAATTATTTGGAAATACCCTTAGAAAGACCAGTGATATCTTAAAACGAAGACAAGAATTTGTTTGTAAAGAAATGACAATCAACGAAAACCTATCAGTCTGAACTGGTGTTGTCACAGATGTTACTCAGTATGACAGCACAGATCTAGAGGAGGTTTGCGGAAGCTTCTTTTCCCTTAGTGCTGACATGGTTTTATTGTTCGTCAAGTGAGATAATACCCAAGATAGAAAGTCATTTGAAATTCCTTGATTTACGCCCTTCAACCGGCATGAACTACGTCACCTACGAAATAGATAAGAATAAGCCTTCGCATGAGAGATTCTATCAACATATTTTCGTTGACGACACTTGACCCGGTATCTCAACTAACACATTTTTGATAAAGCAAGATTGGCTTTAAACGCGGTTCGCGAATAGCAGCTTTCGACAACATGGCAGCCTCGCGATCTGTTTCAGTCACATACGTGCCCGCTGACTGCGGTTCCATCATTCCAGGGAAGTCCAAAGCACCCAAAGCCTTCCAGGACGTGGGAATTATCGATAAACTAAGAGGAGCCGGTGTATCATCCGTCTCAGAGTGTCATGCACTGGATTCACCGGCCACTTTCTCAGCAGCAACCTTCGCTCCAGGTGGTGTACGAAATGAAGACATCAACGTTTCTGTCTGTGAGAGTGTTGAACGCACCGTTAGTAAGAACTTGAAATCTTCACCCTGCCAACCAGATTTTCAACTCATCTTGGGCGGCGAATGCTG
This sequence comes from Fusarium heterosporum, assembly GCA_013396295.1. Classification (NCBI taxonomy): domain Eukaryota; kingdom Fungi; phylum Ascomycota; class Sordariomycetes; order Hypocreales; family Nectriaceae; genus Fusarium; species Fusarium heterosporum. The sequence goes on along the minus strand of JAAGWQ010000163.1, from coordinate 108,583 downwards.
TATGTTGCCCGCTATTCTATCTGCCCTTTGGAAACACGCAGGGTCGCAATCCCCTCCCAAACGGGTTGGTCTGATTTACATCGACGCCGATACCGATCTTACCTCTCCAACAGACCCTGCCTCTATCGGGACATTCGCCGGGATGAACATGGCTCATCTTGTTCGACTGCCTGGCGCACTTTCACGCATGGGGAAATTCTCCCGATTATCTGGTGAACCAGTCTGCGATGCTTCCAACACCGTATTTTTCGGTACCAACATGTCTTTGCCAGGGAACAAGCCAGAACACTTTAAGTATCTTTTTGACAACAACTACAAGGTCGTTAGTTCGGCATCCGTTGCACAAGATCCTGAACAGCGCGCAAGAGAAACACTCGAGTACCTTAAAGATAAGGTTGATGTTATCATGGTTCATTTGGACGTCGATTCGATCGATCCGGGAACGTTTCCTCTGGCGAATGTCCCAAACTTCACAGGCGTTGAGTTCGATGATATGATGAGGGCGGTCAAGGTATTTGTTAGTAGTGAGAAGGTTGGCGGTCTGACTGTTGCAGAGGTCAATCCGGATCATGATCCTGGGTTGGCCATGGTAGAAATGCTTACTTCTCGTATAGTTGAGATGCTGGCAGCCAGATGATGATGAGAAAGAAATGGACATTATCGTAGGCAGTATTTTATTTATGAAGTATCCACGAATCAAAATGCTCCCGATAAATGACAAGATGCAACGGTGATGTGGCGTTGATAGGACTAGGAGCGCCGAACGATTCGCTAACGCCCGCACATGTCGAGTTGCGCCACGACTTTAGACTGTTATCCCCGCGTTCTGCGATTTAATGTCCTTTGACCCTCGAAATTTATCTAACCATACCCGCCATTACTCACGCGGAGACCCGCGAAAACCAAAGTCGATATGGGGAATACGTACTCTCTATTATTTCCTCCTGCACCACAGTTCACCGAAGAGAACATTAAACCGCAAGATGGCCGGGTCTTTATCGTCACAGGTGGCTACTCTGGTGTTGGATTTGAAATATGCCGTATGCTCTATCAAGCTGGCGGATCTGTATACGTCGCTGGAAGATCCAAAGAGCAAGGAGAATCAGCCATCGAGAAACTGAAACAACAGTATCCCGACTCATCCGGAAGTCTCGCTTTTCTCAAGGTAGCCCTCGATGACTTGAACTCGGTAAAAACGGCAGCGGAAGAATTTACGTCACGGGAATCTAGACTCGACGTTATTTTCAATAACGCAGGAGTATCTAATCCTCCTGCGGGTTCGGTTTCTGCTCAAGGATATGAGCTCAGTATGGCCACAAACGCCATTGGCCCTTGGCATTTCACACAATTGCTCGTCCCTGTTCTGAAGGAAACCGCGAAAGGGCAGCCATCAGCCTCAGTTCGAGTGATATGGACCGCCTCAATCGTTACCGACCTTTCTGTTCCCAAGGGCGGAATCGATATGAACCAGGTGATCAGCCCGACAAAAGATCAGCAGCTCAACTACACAAACTCCAAGACCGGGAATTGGTACTTAGCCAGTGTGCTGGCGGATCAACTCGGATCTCATGGTATTCTTAGCGTTTGCCATAACCCTGGAAATCTACAGACACCTCTTCTTCGTCACATGCCTTCGTATGTGGGCTGGATCGTTTCGCCGCTTCTCTACCATCCCAAGTTTGGAGCTTATACAAACCTATGGGCTGGCCTATCGCCAGATTTACAGATTGAGGATGGGGGGAGGTTTATTTTGCCATGGGGTCGCTTTCACCCCAGTCCCAGGGCTGACCTGTTGGAGAATTTGAAAACAAAGGAGAACGGAGGGACAGGAACTGCTGCCGCGTTTGCGGAATACTGTGATAAGATCATTGCGGACCATCAGTGAATTTTAGGCTACTATGCATTGGGGTTGGGGTCTTCTAACATCCAATTTCTTTGTAGGAAGCCGTTACACGTCTGGTGTGTATCCAATCGTCTTGTTCAGCGCATAGACATCCCAGTAGAACGGCATGATGCTCTTGATAACACCAGCCTCTAAATCAACCTGAATAACTTGACAAAGAGGTTGTTTCAGTTCCTCCCCAGTTTTGCGAACTCTCAAATGTACATAGCTAAGTGATATGACGCGATTCGAGCCTTCGCTCTCAAAGATCTGAGAGTTCTGCACATCGACCTTGTCAAAGTAATTGGCCATGTCTTGTGCCCATTTTTGGAAGCCTTCAGGGCCGTTGTAAATGCCAGCGTAGGGCAGCCCCGATGATTGTTTGAGGATGACCTCCTTCGAAAGGGTTGCAGCCATGCCGCTAAAGTCACGCTCCTCAGGCGACGCGGTCATGTAAATACGCTCAGCATCGTAGAATGATTGGAGGACTGATCGGGGGGTATGGGATTTGGTAGTTGCCATAATGAATAAATGCTGGTTTTTGAGTGTTGACAGTGATGGGTGTGAAGATGTAGATTTAGACTGCTGCAAGAACGTGATGCAGACATGTGCCATGTATTTAATAGTCCTGAAAACGGGATGCTTATTAATTGGTAAAAATATAAATATAGTCTCATTGGTTATCAGCTTGTCAATTGATAGTCACGGTATCTCCAAGGAGCATCCTCCCAAAAGTACTTCCATGGTTTCCCAAATTGGCGATTGTGGACCGGAGTTTTCGGAGTAACCAAGACGGTAACAGGACTGTTACTAGGGGGCGATTATGTCAGGAAATTGAGTGCCCATTATTCACAGCTGCCATTCCTTGAAACATAAATTCGATCTTAGACTGAACCCTTACCCATGAAGGAATCCTACAGATGCGGAAAAGTGTTGTTCATCTATAAATAAGACCACGATTCCCCATAAGCTAACATCTTGCTTTTCTTGGCAAAGCTTGACCTGACCGGGGAGGGATCAACCTGGTGCAACATGCCAGCTCCAGGCTACTGTGGCCGCTCGATTTAGCAGGCTTTTCTTGCGGAGAAGGCTCGACTTATTAAGTGATTAAGGCAGATGATTTGCGGATCGCAGCTGAGAAGCTCCCAAATTTGAGCGGTATTTATGGTTAATCGATCTCTAACCTTGAATCTCGATCACAGTACCTGGCATGACCTCATGGCCAGGTCCGAAAATGGAGCGGACGAATGATAATGCGAGATTTACGGTCAGCTACCATTTTCCGGGGCAACATCACTATTCTAGAAAGGCTCTAGATCCCCAATCAGCGGACTTTCTGGGCCTGTCCCCAGTGACGCTGGGGCAAGAATGACGCAATGAGCGCTGTTCCATGGAGGGGGCACCACCCAAATTTCTCTCCCGCTACTGCCCCTAAGTCTGCCCACGTCCCTTCAACCATTGCTTGCAGCACGATATGCCTGCTCATAGCACGATACAATGTCAAGCTCTGCAGAGCTACAACGAGAACGCGAGGTGCAGAGTTATTTCCAGAGCTGGCAGATAGCACAAGGTTCCTCTCTCAAAGTCGCCAGAAATGTTGATTCGATCAACGCACCCTCCCAGATCAATGACGCAAATGCGCCTCAGCCTTCCTCCGACAAGGCTTTGTCAGCCTTTGCGCAACTCGCCGTCTTTCGTCTCAACGTAAAGCGAGCTATGGTTTCGCTCATCGACGGTTCCAACCAGTATATTCTCGCCGAAGCTACGCGTAATTTGCGACTTGGATCGCTCGAAGACGACGCCAACGCAGATAAAGCCACTGATAGTAGGCAAGGTTCCAAGATTAACGATTACAGTAGCGATCTATGGTGTAGGTAGACCTCTCTCTAGATGAGACCTCATGCAACATTCCATCCCCTTGGAGTTAGCCACTGACTCTTTTTGTAGTAGGAACTTCAATCCTCTCCCGCCCAGAGGCTGTTTGCGAACACTGTCTACACAACACATGTACCGGTCGCGATCCAGATGGTACAACATATTCAGCATCCGGCCTTATCGTGCCCGATTGCCGCCTCGATGACCGCTTCAAGTCGCGAGTTTACGTACAATCCGAGCCAGGCGTGCGCTTCTACGCCGGTGTGCCTATTTACTCACGCAAAGGATATAAGATTGGGGCATATGCGGTTTCAGATGAGCGTCCACGCGATGGATTATCGGCAGAGGACGTGAAGTTTATGCAAAGTGTAGCGCAGGCTGTGACTGAGCACCTAGAATGGGCACGCGACCGTGTCGATAGGTTCAAGGGTGAACGCATTGTGCGTGGTCTGGCAACCTTCATTGAAGGATGCTCGAGTGATGACCCAACCGTATCAAAGGAGAAACAGCCCCGTCGGCCTTCGATAAGACGCCCCCCGGGAATGACCATCACAGCTACAAGGCGCTCGTCTCTCCACAACACCATGCGAAAGGTCGACCCTGATTCTGCCAAAATATCTCAAAAAGCTTCCCCCCCGCCACGCAAGGAAAAGCCACAAACCGATGGTCTATCGCGAATGTACAACCGGGCTGCCGATAACTTGCGATCTGCAATCTTAGCCGATGGAGTAGTTCTTTTCGGCTCTACGGCATCCAATCTACAGCACAAAGACGAAACCGTCGAAATGGGACATAGCGATGGTACTGCCTCAGATGGGTCACCCACACGAGTTGCAATAGATCCGGATGGTTCCAGTACAGGGGGCTCGGATTCTGATACATCTCCACTGTCAAGACCCTGTAAGCTACTGGCTTTCTCGCAGGCCGACAAGAGCAAACCCATGGACCTCGAGCGAGGCCCATCTTTCTCGATTGGAACTCTTGAAAGGTACTTCTCACTCTTCCCGAAAGGAAAGGCATTTACATTTACGGAGGAAGGGAGAGGCATTTCCTCCGATGATGACAGCGCGAGCGACGGAAATGCTGCTGCACGAAATTCTCACAATACTGGCGTATCTGGGAAACAAAAACGACGCAACAAAGAGAAGATGGACCACAGAGAACTCCTGAAAAAGATCCCTGGTGCCAAGGCCGTTGTTTTCTTGCCTTTGTTTGACTACGTTGAAGATAAACTCGTCGGCGGATGTTTCCTATGGACATCAGTTCCTGGTCGCATGATGAACCTGGATGACGATCTCTCTTATTTGCGAGCTTTTGGCAACAGTATTACAAGTCAAATTGGACGTATCAATACCAAGAAGAACGAGGCTGCAAAAACCACGTTCATTGCTAGTATGAGTCATGAGTTGCGTAGCCCACTGCATGGGATTTTGGGTGCTGCAGAATTCCTCAAGGATGCAGTGAGCGACTCATACGAAATCGGCCTTGTTAACTCTATCGCAACATGTGGAAAGACACTTCTTGATACTTTGAATCATGTGCTTGACTTCAGCAAAATCAACAATCTCGGCACTGGGCAAACAAGAAAAGGCTCCAAGCACAGCAAGATCATCAGCCTTTCCTCAGATTCTATGGAGAGCTTGAACATGACTGCGGCAGTTGATCTCGCCATGCTTGTCGAAGAAGTTCTTGACGCTGTCTCAACGGGGCACAACTTCAAGAAGCTTCCTCGCGGAGAAGGACCCCAAGGAGGTAATGCAGCGATGGGGGAACCAGGTAGTCAAAACACATCCGGACCCGGAACCGAGCACCCAGTATCGATTCTATTGGACATCATCCCAAGGCGATCTTGGATGGTCAAGACCCAGCCTGGCGCGCTTCGGAGAATTGTTATGAATCTCTTCGGTAATGCATTGAAGTACACATCTCTAGGGTTTGTGTGTGTTTCCGTCCGAGCCCAAGAGATCACCGATGACCGAAGGATCGAGGTCTCGATCCGGGTGACTGATACTGGAAAAGGCATGTCGGAGGACTTCCAACAAAATCGTCTGTTTGTTCCCTTCAGCCAGGAAGACACCTTCCAACCCGGTACCGGCCTAGGCCTGAGCATTGTCAAGCAGATCGTTGACTCACTGGGAGGCACACTGGAGGTCAGGTCGGAACAGGACAAAGGGACTGAGTTCGAGGTTCGACTTCGTCTTGAGCCGGCTCCTGAAGAAGGTCCCTCTACACCAGAAGAGCCCATGAGTTCTACGATAGAACAAATTCGAGGACGTTCTTTAGTACTGCTAGAAGCAAACGAAGATTTCCATTCCAGTGTCCTCGCTGAACAAGTCAAAGTGCGCAATCAGGCTTTGATGAATATCTTCTCGAACTGGTTCGATATAAAGGCTAGTAGTGAAATTGATACCAACCCATCTGAAGCCGATTTTTATCTATATTGCGAGCCGCCGTCTGCTCAGACTCTTGAATCACGTTTCGAAGAGACAGCGACGTTAGGCCAGCGTAATAAGAAAACACCGATTATCATCATCAGCTTGAACGAAGAGGAAGCCGCAAAGATAACAAGAGCTCAAACTACAGCCCTAGCCAAGCTGTCTGATGTGGTTGAAGTGATTCCACAGCCGTGAGTTCTTACCCAAAACTCGGGGCACATTACACAAATACTAACATCATCTTAGATGCGGCCCAAGAAAACTTGCACAGGTATTCAGCAGGTGTTTGAAGAGAATTGGAGAGTTAAAGACGAACGATGATGATGATGGCCAAAACTTGGTTAGGAGCGGCTTCACGAACGAGAAATCCAAAACGGACAAAAACAAGGATAGTGGGAGCTCGACGGAACAGCTGAACTCAGTACTGCATTCAGATGGGGACAGTCAGTCTGATAGGGCACAAACTACAACATCACCACTGCCCCGTGGGCAAGATGACAAAGGCAAAAAAGACTACCTGCATCACAAGCACAACACGCAAAAGAATAACCGGGAGGACGGTCAGAAAGAGGGCAGAAACAACAAGGGTGACAATAAAGCAACCCATAACGGGAAAACATCAGGAAAGTCAGAAATGCCGAAAGGGAAATGTCACATGCTACTCGTCGACGACAACAAGATCAATCTTAACCTCCTCACAATGTTTATGAAGAAGTACGGCTTTTCGTATGAAGAAGCGGAAAATGGAGCTGAAGCAGTCGAGACCTTCAAGAAGTCAACCATTGGCGATGCAAAACCTCCAGGTCCCGTCAAGAAGCGGTTCGACTACATTCTGATGGATATCAGCATGCCGGTCATGAACGGAGTGGAGGCGACAAAGAGGATCCGCAAGTTGGAGGCTGAATACAAGATCCCTCGGACGACAGTATTTGCTTTGACAGGTTTGGCGAGTGCGGATGCACGGCTTGATGCTATGTCTGCTGGTGTTGACACGTTCTTGCCAAAGCCGGTCAAATTTGCGGAACTGAAGAACATGATTGATAAAAACTAGACGTATGCATATATGATTTATGTGGCCTGCGTTGCTTTATGTGATAGATATTTAATGGAGTAGCTATGGAGTTATATTGTTCTACTCGTGAATCTGGTTGAGTGACAAGTGCGTATCAAGCAATACTTGAATCTTTGTCAAAAGTTAGGATGAGTAATAAGAAAGTCTTTGATGTTAGCCAATTCCCGCCAAGAGCTCAAACAATGTTCAACTTACTCAATCAAATTCCCATCTGGATCACGAACATAAATGCTCTGAATTCCCCCCCTTGCCCCTGTCCTACTTACCACCTTGCCACCCTCCAGCACTTCGATGCCCTCCTTCTCAAACTTCCCAATCAACCCCTGTAGATCCGTCCCATCCTCAACGATGAAGCACAAATCAGCCGTCCCAGGCAAGGCTGTAGTCGCTTTGGGTTCAAATTCAGCACCGCGCTGATGGAGATTGATCTTGTGCGTGCCGAATTTCAATGCCGTGCGAGGAGCAGAAGAGGGGTCCGTGGAGGATGTAAAGGTCTCGGCTTTCATGCCGAGGTATTTGGTGTACCATTCCACAGTGGCGGATACATCGGCGCAGGTTAGCACGAGGTGGTCGATGTCTTTTATAACGGCGAAGGACATGGTTGAGGTTGGAGATGTACAAGAGTGAGTTGAGATGTAAGTAGCATTTACGTTGGCGGTTATAAAGGAGAGTGGGGTAGGCGGCGTCATGGACCGAAGCTTCGGGATGTTGTTGACTCTTCCCGATGTACGCTTGGTATTCTATCGGATGCGGGAACCTACGGTGGACGAGAGAAATGGGCCCTTTAAAAGCAGTTCGTTCGCGACCAAGTCCAGGCAACATTTGGCTCTGGGCATGTTGTACCCCTCTGGACTCTACCAAAATCAAAGTGAATATAACAATTCGTTACCCACCTCTATCACCCGCTTGTTAACAATAAACTATCCCATCTCATCGTTTCTTCTTGCTCTCCTCCTCCTCCTTCTTCTTCTTCATCATCATCATCATCGTCGTCGTCATCGTCCGAGTCGTAGGCCGCATCCCAATAAGACCAACTTGTCGTCCCAGGATTTCCATCGAATAAACACCACTGCCCAAGTCTTGCTTCACACTGAATCCCACGAGCCTCCAAAACTTCCCTTAACTGATCTTCAGCCCCAACCCATATGCCGTAGAAATAGACTCGCTGCAAAGCTAGACTTTCGACACCTGCCAATATCGTGCGAGTCATCTCTCGCAGAGATTTACTGGCACGGGCGGTGGTACATTCTGTCATCCACTCCAGTTCAGACTTGCCGTCGCCCTCGATATACTCGGCTGCTGGCCTCTGCTCTAGAACTAATGTCTCCAGTGTACCGAGGCAAGCTTGTAGAATCCTGCGCCAGTCGTTGTAGCAAGCTGATTCGGCGCGTTTGGACCAGGCGTAGTCTCTGTAATGATCGTAGTCGGACTCTGCCGGTTGACACAGATATAAATGTTTCAATTTTGGGAAAGCCAAATCACTGTTGCCGAATGATGAAAGGTATCCCCCCAATGGCCGTGGGATGACATTCTCCCCGCTCAGACTGCCCCAGTCTCCTGAATCATCGTCGTTGTCATCATCTTCTTCTTCTATGTCTGAGTCTGAGTCCGAGTCTGACTCTATCTTGAGTTTCTCGTGGGGAAGGGGAGTGAAGTTTGGCGATCTCGACAGGTTTGTGGAAATTGGACGGTCAAGCATGCCAAGTTCCAGACGCTCCAGGGTTTCTCCGGCTCCAAGAAGCCACGCTGGTACTGCCCGTGGCATGTAGCCCCAGAGCTTCACAAAGCGAAGTCGGGGAGTAGGGCCCAGAATCTCAGAAACCTGCTCCTCTTGTTTCTGGGAATAGTAAGAGCTCCCATGGAGTTCGAGAGTTTCCAGGTTGGAAAAGTACGGCAACAGGTGCCAGACTTGAATAGTGTCAGGATAGATGATTTTGTAGTCTCTAGTCCTCGGTCGCCACGCGGGATTGACCGTAGTGCAAAGATGCCTGACTCGTCTTGTAAGCTGAGCCAAGCGTTCGGGGTCTTTCTCATGCATCGTCTGCAGCATAGTGAAGAATGCTTCTGCCTTCTTCGCCGCACCCTGTCCATTGGACCAGCGTTGTTTCGAATGATACGGCCGACGCTCTGGGTCCCTCACTGGAGGGGGTACATTCAACTCGCGCTTGGACTCATGATATCCCACTTCGTGGAGCTCAATGTCGTTCCAGATGAGAGGTATCGCGATATCACTGAGACGCTTGCAGGTGCGTGCTGATTGGGCCAGATCGTGCGGTGAGAAGTGTGAGAGAATCCTGAGACGAAGCTCGACAGGGAGAGTCTCGAGCAATTGCCCAGGAGCCATGATAGTTGTTGGAGTTCACAATGATTTTGAATGGCGACGTGGCTTATGTTTGATGTTTCGTTGTCTGCTGCGAATCTCGCTTAGCACTTGGGAGTCGGATCCATGCCATGGTAAAGGAGCGCTAAGGCGCTGGTGCCTGTGCTCGTGAGTGATGGAAGAAATAGCCGGGTAAAATAGTGGCCTCTTATAGATTAGAGATGTTGCTGCCTTCGGAAAGTCAGTAGTAGTGGATTTAAGGATGGGTAGAATAAATGGGTCTTAATGTTTAGGGAAAGGTTATCGATAACACAGGTTTCTTGACCATTGGAAGCCTGATAGACATAGTCAATATGGGCACAAAGAAGCGCTCTGAACTTGAGCTCCAGGGGCACAACTGCAGCTCATACTGTAGTAAGTCCAAGTGTAGTTCTGAGATTTTCATATCCTTTACTTGAGGGACAATTGCACGGCGGCAAATCATAAATTCCACATGGTTTCGTATTATGAGAAAGTCGACATCATAACTCTCAAGAGCATCAACTTGATGCAACAACTTCATTGGTATCTATTTCTTGGCGAATTACATGGCCTTGTCGTGTAACACAACGTTATGTAATCTTCTCTGCAACCAAGACGAGCCCCTCGCGTGATAAGTGAGACATATGTATGTGACATACGCCTATAGGTACGCCTATAGATATGCCTTGCTGTGTCGGCGGCTACAAACCACATTTGATCGGCTATCTTACGTAGAATTCCAATCACACTGCGTATTGCGTTATCTAGTCACAACCGTATGACATATGTATCTCCGGAAATAGACGAATACCTCGGGTCACTTGCTTCGAAGAAGCAATGCAGTCAGCAAGGAAATGTTGCTGATTGGGTGAGACGATAGAGGAAGAGGCTTGAACTTGGCATGCATATACATGGTCCCTCCATAGTAACCGCATAAACCAGATGCTGTAAAGACAACAGCACATACCTACGTCATGAGGAGGCTCTCGTAGGATATAGACTCACATAGCCCCCAAGGCCTCCAGCCTCCCATGCATCGTCAAATATCCTTCCAAACACCGTGGCCATGCTCACCACAACGACTCTTGTCACCGGGATAGGCCTGGGCCTTGTCGTCTATGTGCTGTTTCGAGCCCTACAGGTCTCCAAGCTGCCACCTCTTCCTCCAGGGCCTAAAGGTCTTCCAGTGTTGGGAAACCTGAAAGATCTTCCGCCACCTGGAGTTCCTGAGGCAACCCATTGGCTAAAACACAAAGACCTATACGGTTCGTACCACAATTTGCACCTTGCTGTCTGATCATAGCTGACTTGAAAAAACCAGGCCCTATCAGCTCAGTCACAGTTATGGGAGAAACAATCATTGTTGTTAATGATGCCAAGATTGCGTTTGAGTTATTGGATAAAAGATCTAGAAAATATTCATCAAGACCCACAACGGTCTTTTGGGGTGAAATGTAAGCCTCACAATCTATGACAGCAGGAATCATCTAACAAAATGTGTAGGGTTGGCTGGGGAGATTCAGTCACATTTCAAGGATACAACGACCGCTTCAAAAAGTATCGCAAGAATATGGCTCGCATCATCGGCTCCAAGACAGCAGCAGCCGAGTATGATGGCTTGCAAGAAGTCGAAGTCGCCCACTTCTTGCTCCATGTACTAGAAAGACCAGATAAACTGGTGGACCATATCAGAAAGTTGGTTTACGCAAGATCACGATACTCATCTATGCTGACAAACGTACAGGGAAGCAGGGTCGGTTATTCTGAAGATCGCCTACAACTACATAGCAGAGCCTTTCAAAGAAGATGTCCTGATAGACATGGCTGGGAAATGTATGGGCGACTTCGCCAAATCCGGTGCACCAGGTACATTCCTGGTTGACATCTTGCCTTTTCGTAAGCGGTCCATACAATCCGTCGATAACATGGTGCACTAACACAAACAGTACGATATGTACCAGACTGGATGCCAGGAACTAATTTCAAGAGACTTGCCCGGCAGTGGGCAGCAGAACTGAAGGACCTCATTGAGAAGCCTTACGCCTTTGTAAAGTATCAGCATTCTCTCGGAAAGCAAGACAACTCGTTTACCGCACAGCTGCTTGAAGCCGGGGATTCGACCGCTGAAGAGGAGTTGACTAATAAATGGTCCGCTGCATCACTTTACGCAGCGGGAGCTGATACGGTAGGTGATTTTGTGTTTATATAGAATTGAACTGACAATATCAGACCGTCTCTTCACTCGCCTGCTTCTTCTTGGCGATGATGATCTACCCAGAAGTTCAGAGAAAAGCACAAGAGGAAATCGACCGTGTCATTGGCGACAAACGACTACCAACCATTTCAGATCGCTCAAGCATGCCTTATCTTGATGCTATGGTGAAGGAGGTCCTCAGATGGCACCCGATCGCTCCCATGGGGTTGCCTCATACATGCAGTGAAGATGATATTTTTGAAGGCTACTCAATTCCCAAGGGATCCATGGTGATCTGTAATGTCTTGTGAGTAATCAGCTTCAGATCTGAACCTTGTTCTGACAGTCGGTAGACACTTTGCACACGATCCAGAGGTATACGATGATCCAATGGCATTCAAGCCTGAGAGATTCTTGTCAAACAACGACAACAATCCTGCGCTGGATCCACAATCGTATGTGTTTGGCTTTGGACGTCGTGTATGCCCTGGACGAGTGCTTGCCGAGAATGCTTTGTTTTTGAATATTGCTCAGTCCCTTGCCGTCTTTCACATTAGTAAGGATGAGAAGGAAGGAGAGTTGAAGCCTAGGTTTACGTCTGGTGTAATCAGTCATCCAGAGCCATTTAGTGCTGTTGTCAAACCGAGATCTGACCACCACGAGAAGATTATTCGGTCGCTGGAAGAGAAGTATCCTTGGCAAAACAGTGATGGGCACATACTGGAGAGAATGGAGAATGAGCGATTGCATTAAGCAATAAGGTTTAGATAACTCAACGCAACGATTTAAGTTTAAAGTGACACGGGAAGATCTGGACGTTACGTTACCTAGTAAAGACGGTATGGAGAATTAGGTTTGTTAGCAAAATCGGAACCACTCTGCCAGGATCTGATAAAAGGACCATTTTGTGATCAATGCGCCGGATATCACGTCCGCGAGATACGCGGCTGGAGTATTTGACCAAACGAACCAGACCAATATAGGAAAGTGTCAACAGTACCTTGCAGGATATCCCACATGAATAATTTGCTTTTTGAGATGACAGCATCGTGATTGATGTGGCTCGGACTCTAGTTTGAGCGCTATTCCACAGCTGAGGGTTTAGCTTGGTCACCTTGTTGGAGGCTAGCATTTTAGGGCTTGACGGACTGACGGAACAGCATCGGCTCAGATGAAATGTGGGTAGATCTGATGGTGAAACCTTGGTTTAGGCAGGGAGGCAATCTTTAACCTACCTACCTTGGGGCTTGGGAACTGTGAGATGCCGAATTTTAGTGCATTGCATTGGGTTGTGATAATGTCGGTGTTCGATAGCGTCCCAGTGCTGAGGTTTGCTAATTCTTTAATGATAACGGACGTTCCGAGACCAACAGGAACGGAAACATGGGGCAATTGCATGCGCGATCAGACCCCGTCGTCTAGTCTGCCTGCACTCCGTAGTCGCCGCGCAAATAGAAATCTCCTGGTGCTTAAATGCAATGGGTGCTGTGACATGTTCGAGCCTAATGGATGCAAGTTGCGAGTCAGTAGACCCTGGCTTGGTTCCGTGACTGACATTCAAGACGTGACTTAGTGGACAGACAGTGAGTGACCCCTACGGTGTGGTTGTGGTCTACCGATGCTGGGCAGCAATGTCACCAGGTTTTACCTACCCTGCCTACCTGCTTGCGCTTCAAACTCTAAAATGCGGCCCCCCCTGTCTTCATCTCTCTACCGCCACGACATTTGCAGTTTGCCTATCGATTGGGAACATGTATTGATAGGAATCGGACAGGTCATATGTAGTTGCCAAGAAAACGAGGCAAATTATAAAATAACATTTTGGTCAATGCCCGTTTGACTTGACAAACTCACGATTTAGGTTCGGTTGGCGCGGCGCCATTTAGCGTCTTGGCTTTACCGGCCCAAGGGACCGTGACACTGACCCTACCATGCCATGGCCAGTCTTGCCCTGAAACTTGGTAATACCCAGTTGACGAGGCCTTCGAGGTAATCTCTTACTCACTGAGTTTGTCTCTTCCCGTCACAACCTTATCGCAAGCCACCAATTGACTTGACATGAGTGAATGAGAGATTCAGACAGGGAGAAATAATATCTGGTCAGATCAGCACGAATTGTGCACGCCACGGACGCACACTCAGACTTTCAGCGTACGACGGGGCTTGAATCATGGCTGACTCTGGCTGGCTCTGGCTGGCACTAGCGGATGCACCCATCCTTGCACAGGGGCGGCTTGAGCTGAGGACTTGACTGGGGACATGACGATAGCAGTGAGGAGCCGCGTTTAATCCTCCAGCTCAGCGCTGGAGAATGACGCTGGACTAAACCAGCAGATCGACCATATTAACCTGTTGACGGCCCTGGCTGCCAATCCCACACAAGGGCAGCTCACCATGTAACTCGAGCCCCATCCCTCCACCTGTTTTCGTTTCCTTTCTTTCTTTCGTGTACGAATATTTGTGTCCCAAATCAATCAACAAAATCCCTCCCCCCCCTCTTGTCATGACCGTCGTAGGTCCGACGGCAGTTCAACCATGGCCGACGCTTATATGTCTACCTCCGGGGAGACAGGGCCCATCAGAGCCTCGCTCCCCGTAAACATGACCATCGCGGGCCTCTTTGCCATAGCGTGCTACAACTGCCTCGAGATCCTCATATCGCTGCTGAGCCGATTCAAGCGACACGATGGCCTGTATTTCTGGAGTATGATCACTGCAACACTTGGGATAGTGCTACACAGCATCGTCGTCCTGCTGCGGTACTACAGCCTGGGACCCAATTTCGTCCTCTGCGTCTTGACCTGTATTGGTTGGTATGGCATGGTCACGGGTCAATCTGTTGTTCTCTATTCCCGTCTGCATCTCATTGTCGAGGACAAGTCCAAGACACGCTGGGTTTTATACATGATCATCATCAACTTCTTCATCCTCCACGTCCCCACGACGGTCTTATTCCTTGGTAGCAACACATCACAGGGGGCTCGCTTCCTCGGTCCATTCAACGTCTACGAACGTATCCAACTTGCGGGCTTCTGTATACAGGAAGCCATCATCTCGGGTCTCTACATCTGGGAGACATCTCGCGGCCTAAAACCCATCTTTGCCGTCCGCAAACACATGGAACGCACCATCATCCGATATCTCGTCATCGTCAACATCCTCGTCATCCTTCTCGACGTCAGCCTCATCGTCACCCAGTACATGAGCCATTTCAACATACAAACAACCTTCAAGCCCGTCGTCTACAGCATCAAACTCAAGATGGAATTCGTCGTGCTCAACAAACTTCTGCTGCTAGTGCAGCACAGCGACTGCAATTGCATGCACATCGTGGGTGAACCCGAGAACACAGACCTGAATACCTCACACCTCGAATGTCAATCAATTGAACGAAATTTTTCTACGAGAACAGGGAGCGACGCTCCCATCCAGACGACCGGCACGTCCTCAAAGTCCGATGGTCGTCAAAAGAAGACCTGGCCTTGGAATGTTCTCGACTTGAACCCATTTTGTAAGTGTTTCCATTATTTTTATTTTGCCTCTCTTTTTTAATATCTTGCTTACCAATTATCAGGAAGCTTCATCCTATGCCAGACACATAATTCCTGACTCTCAAAAACATCCATCAGTCCAAGCCGAGAGCACTAAAAAGAAAGCCACACGCCTCACCGCTCTTGTGAGCTTACCATTACCACTACCGATGCCGTCACCCTAACGCCATTCAACTGCAAGGGCCAATAGCGCCACCCATGGACGAAAGCCTCCTAAACCACAAAAATTACTAGACGTGGCGGTAAACAACAAGACCAAATTCACCCATCATTGATTTGTAATCGTCATAGGCGTTTGGGTTAGATGGCGGGATATCTGGCATAATGACAATCCGGTTGCCATCACATCACCAGAGACATTGCTTGGAACATTAATGAGACACGACGCCTCAACAGAGCGGGCGCATATTTGGTGGCAAAAGCCACCTCGCAGAGAAGAGAAATGGTCTCTTCATAATTGCATATCATTGGGAGGAGTTCAGGGACATATTATTCAGCACGGGGGATTACGGAACCCAAGACGGTAGAGACAGCAACATGATACCCTTGATTCATCATTATACATATTCCTTTCAATGCAAGCATCTCAAACACCTCTAACTGAAACATTCCTTTCTTTTGTTCGTCTTGATTGTGTCATTCCACTTGAGGACAAACCTTTGATCGTGATCTTGTGCCACACGACGCCAAATTCGGAGCATGTCCTCCGTGGGGGGCTGGAGCTTCTTTCCCGGTATTCTCATACACGGTTCGACCTGCTCATTTGTGCAAACAACTTTATACCCCGGCAAGACTCCGATATTGATGCTCATTTTCCTCAAACGCGGCATGTGAGGCGCTGCTCATCCTGCGGCGCATAAAGGACGGTGCGCAAAGTCTGGGTCGATCGGGCCTCTGAATTCGTTGGTCTCAGATGTTGACAAGGAACTTCGCGAACGATCACCCGGAGGATCCCATCGCCTGTTGCGGAAACTATCAGTGCTGGGGTTATCAGTGAATGTGGCTGTCAGCCATTGCCCAGACGGTGTGATGGCAAGTTGACCGATCCGGTATTGTTTCAGGTTGGGCTACGCGGGGCTTGCAGCGAGTGACTTGGCTGAAGAGCCCATGATATCCATCTCGAAGTTTCTGTTGGCCGAAAATCTAACCAAGCTTTCCCGTTGAGAGTATTGGAAAAGTGGCTGGCTTAGATGATCGTGTCTTTCTTTTGATGGCACTATACCAGCAGGAACATACGAGTGACTGCGAGGAACGCGCCTTGAATATTGCAGTTCAAAATCACGAATGCTCTGTGGCAGAATAGCCAACGATCTGGTGAATTCTGCAAAAGTTGGAGGAATCGTCCAAGTCCAGTGTAAATGCACCATAGACTTCAATATCAAATGATAAACTCATCTAAACTTATTTCTTACCATCTTACAACCTAACTCGTAGAACTGGATCCCTCCATTCTTTATCGCCGAGATGCATTTTGATTTTCCCGAGATATGGCATCTTACTCGCGATTACGCATGCTTACTCAGGCGTAAAGAATGGACTCCATGATACGAGGTGGAAACTGCACGAAGCTATCACGGGTAGCTCCGGCAACTCGTCCTTGTCGAGGCCCAGATCAAGATAAAGGGGGCGGCACCAACCTACTTCTGTGCGTTCGGCTTCAGGCTCTTCAATGCGATTATCAACGCATCATCCAAATTCTCTGGGTATGGGAAATCCAAGTCGCATTTCTATATGGCTGCTTGTTCTCATGTACTGGAACGAGTTTTAGAATGTGAAATAGCGACCTAATTATGGTTGTGAATATCTTCTTGTAGTCTCCTTCCTTTGGTGTGAATAGATCATCTTCGTCATCAAGATAGCCGTTATACTCCCCATCCTTTTCGTTTCCATTATCGTTCTCGGACAAAGCCTTGTCTTCATCGGAATTGTCGTAGCCCCCAGCAGCTGGCTCATCTCCTATTTGAGAAGACACAACTGGAACATCCTATGGCTACGGAAGGGGAAACGTGATGGGAACGGCGATATTGCGGACATAACTAAGCCGACACCGCGTGAAAAGCCCTGCCGCCCGGCCTAGGCCAATCTTTTAGGCGAGAGAACAAGAGTATGAAATGAAAAAGGCTCGAATGTAAGTTGATAGTCGCGCAAGACTGTAGCCAAGGGCGCTAGAAAGTTATCTCCAGGTACTGCGGAGGGAACCTTGAGTTTGTCGTGGAGATCCTATAGATCGAAGACTTTGTCGAGTCTAAGTTGTGGACGAGAGGCTGTAGCTTTAGCAGTGACCATAGAAAGAATTTCATTTACTAAATGGTCCATTTTCTCTGCCTTCCTGATGGCTTCCCGTATTATGGAAAAGGTTGAGATGGCGCGCACAGTGTTATATCTTGGCATAAGAGCACGTGACGAGTCAATGTCGAAGGATTGGAAGAAGAAACGAAGAACATCAAAGTATAAACCTTTCATCGAAGGTCGCTTCAAACAAGAAAAGAGGAAAAATAAAAGCACAGGAGTAAAGGGATGATTTCCTAATTCAGCTTAAGAAGAAGAAGAAGAAGAAGGGTAAACATATATTTCACTTTTCTATAGGAGTCAGGACGAGATATATCCAGAATACACAATTAATAACTATGATACATAACTCAACTCTTTATTTCATTTACCTTCCAGAACGATGCATTCGTCTCCGGATCTTGTGGAAGAATCACATCCCCTCCCTTGGGATCGAACGTATCCCATCTATGTTTTACGTCCTTCGATGCCATACCTGCGTTGATCTCATGTTTCCCATGCCATTCAAGCAGTGCCTCGAAATCTCGACACTGATGCCACGTGGCAAAATCAGCTTCAGGCGTGACCTCACCCTCCATCCATCGATATGTGGAAATAGTCAGGTCTGCTTTACACGCAATGTCTTGCCTGAGAAAGTCTATGCAATGATCCATATGACTGTAGTACTTAGCTCGGTAGTCCATGGGCGGATTAGCCCCAAAGCCTCGCTTGTGTCGGTAGTAGTAATTGTAGTAAACGCCTTTCCGAATAGCGTTGAGGCAGTGGTTTTGGTGCATGGCGTGTATTAAGCCGAGATGAGCGTCGTCGCCAAAACCCCATGCTGGATCCGCCCGGACAGTCTCATTGGGGTTTTTTCCGAGTGCCAGGACTTGGGCGCTGTTGATGACTATGTCTCGGCCATTGGATATACGTTCCCAGGCGGCGTCTACTGTATCGGAAGGAGGTTGGCGGAAGACAGAAGGGTTACTTCCTGGCCAAAAAGTGTTGTTATATTGGTGTTTGGTGGTTGTAGGACGAACAAGATCATATATTGGAGCTTCTGGATGTTAGGCAATACTAACGGACTCATTGCGTAGAACTTACAATCAAAATCGTAAAGTCTCTGTGAGCTTTGATTACTGCCTTGAGTATGCCCAATGCTGTAACCGACTCCTAACAGGAGAATTGTATATAGGGAACCAAGGGTGAGGGCTACGAACTTGGTTGTAGCTGTGACGGGTGACCTGGTTTTGCCTTGTGATGATTGAGTGCATTCGCTTTCCGACTCTCCACGACTTTCAGAGTCATCATCTTCCAGCTTTGTGTAAGAACCCTTCATTTCAAATTCTTCCGAACAGCCATGACTTAGTATCAGTAGAAAATGATTAGCTAGAGGCAACACCAGAGGCATTGTTAATGGAGGGAGTCGTCCCTCAATGAAATCCATTCTACCGGTTGAATTAACTCTGTTATCGAATACGACGGTTCAACTGGTGATCCTTCAAAATCCTTCAGACACTGATACGAGATAAGGAACGTTAAACTCAAATGTCTTGGCGACCTGCCAAATATAGCTAGAATTGACGATGCATGTAAGCAACGGCTCGTCGCTCACGGTCTGGACCGATGACTCGTCCTTCCAATCTGGGGTTTGGCGGCAAATCCTACAGAGATTGATATTAGCATTGTTGCCGACTTAACCGATCTGTGCAGCAACTACAGTTCTAGAAACCTGTGAGACACGGGGAATATATGCCGGATACAGGAGCAATAATCAATTGTGGTAAGGAACTGCCTAGTCACTCATAAGACTGAATCATACAACCGGTATCGACTAATATTATAGCTCATCTGCTTGAAGATTATTGCATATTATCGAATACATTGTAAATTCCAGATGCCAATATTGCGGTACAATCAGACGTCGCTTATATGTCGAGTTACATGCCCCAGGAATAAAGTAGTATCGGTGTTGAACCTTCATCCACCCCGTTATAGAAATCACACCAGTCAAATAACAACAAAGAATCTCAGCACAGGTTCTTGTTGCCCAACTGGGTATAATCGGTGTCCTTACTACACTATCGGCCGTTCTCGACGAGTCTATAGCAGCACCTGTCGATCCTTCCGACGCCACGCTTATACATGATAGCATATATGTTTCTGTACATACGAAGGCCTAGACTAACTTGGGAAGGTAGACAGTTTGATCGTAACATTACACTCGGTTTGATGAGCCTCTGATTCGATATGCTTGGATCAATGTAATCGAAAGGCAATCGCTCAGGGGTAAAAAGGACCTGATACAATTCGATAGCGCCATAGGACAGGATGAGACACAAGGACTCGTTAGTTTTGTAAGGACAACAAACAGGACCACAGGTTCTTGAAGTCTATCAAGCAGATAGACCCAAAACAAATCTTATAGTGGAATCCTATAATATGTTATGGTTAAACTGACCAGAGACTGCTGGTTAACATGGAGAAGCCTCCTAGAGAGGTCTGTTGAGGGGAATTCGAAAGAAGTCTATAGCCTCACGTAGCAAGGCCGTGCATGTAGCTAGGTGGTTAACATCAGCAAGATAAGCTTTCAGATAGGATTAGCCGGGAACAAGTGGGTGTCCCGGATAGTATGGGTCTCGACGGATTATGGTATAGCTGGATCTAGGGATG
This sequence comes from Fusarium heterosporum, assembly GCA_013396295.1. Taxonomy (NCBI): domain Eukaryota; kingdom Fungi; phylum Ascomycota; class Sordariomycetes; order Hypocreales; family Nectriaceae; genus Fusarium; species Fusarium heterosporum. The sequence continues at coordinate 88,292 of JAAGWQ010000163.1, read as the reverse complement.
AGGATCCTTCTCAGGTATATAACGACTACATCTGCTCAACAAGACAACCTTCCTCGAACACCCAGCAACAATCTCTCTTGACATCAACAAACACAACAGAAACTCACCACGACTATTCAATATGCAGTTCCAGAACATCCTCGCTGTTTTCACCACCATGCTGGCTTTTGCAGTTGCAGCTCCCGCCGCTGAGCCAGCTCCTGCCGAGGAGCAGGTTGAACGTCGCGACCACTACTGCAGACAGCAGAACGGCCACTTTGTCATCTGCTAAATTGTAAGATCGCATTGATCAGAATGCTTACAAGTGGTGACTAACAGAAACGACTCAGGTCTCTGCGATTAGCTTCAAACGATGGGCTTGGCGAGTTGGCACGGTTTTGATGTGTTGGGGATCCATTATACCTCTGGCATAAGGTTCTGAATTGTATTAAAGCTGGAACCCTTTATAGTCTAGGCCATCTTCTTTTCGCGAATTAATCAGTACCATATTTGATGAGAATGCACTTCTGTTGTGCTTAACCTAAGGTCGTGACGCATAACATGGGTCATTGTTCTATACCAATATCTTATTCTTTGACAAAAGGCCGTGAGGGGCCACAGATAAGCCACCCACAATGTACATCCTATCTTGAATTTGATAACTACAGGTGAGAAGGCGTAAATGCAGCAAAAAGGTGAAATCGATATTTATTTGCTCGGATGAACATATTCATGTTGAACCTTTGAGGAAACTGATATGAGTGATGAGCATGTATATGAATGCGCTAGGAAGGACTGCGTCTGGGACAAGTGATAGAACTAATACTTTAGAAGGCCATCATGAAGTCAAGCGATAACATTGACTTCTTTGTCTTGGGGAATACTGTAAGCATGCTTTAGTGTGTGCAAGGGAGATCTCACGTCTCACAAGAGAGCCGAAGAAAGGATACTTCGCCAATATATGTACATTCTGTCTAGATCAATCATAAACTTCTGTGCTGCAATCGAGGCGTTAAGAATGGTACATTTATGATATAGCTCCACAGCTTGATCGGAACCTTGTGCCAATAAAATGTGTCAATGATGTTGAGGGTAATTACTCATATCTACTGCAACGCTCATCTATTTCCAATTCGTTGCAGGTCTCAAGACATGATAAACGGCCAGAGAACATACTTGAGGTGACAAGACTACGCGCCTGGTACGCATGAGGTACATTTGAGACTTGTCTTACAGCCGAGAGCTTATCCTCGAGGTAACTTGTATGCGTACAAGGTACAACCACGCCCACAAACTTTGGATTCAGATGTGTATGATAACGCTATATTACGTTGTGGTATTAAACTAAATTAAAATGCACCTCTTGAGGCGTAAATGAATCATAAAGAGTACACTGGATTAATTGGTACACGCCGCGGCACCCTTGCTGGTCTTGGTCGCCCAAGTTGTCTTGGTCTCCTTCACAACAGACGTAGTAACCTTGGAAACAGTACTTCTCAACGTGACGGTGCTGGAAGGCTTCAGGGTAGTCTTAACTGTTGCCCACTTGGTGACAGTCTGCTGACCCAGAGTAACAGTCGAAGTCTGCTTGGCAGTGTTAGTTGCAGTAACCTTGACAGTTTCCGCGGCTAGAGTCTGGGTGAGAGTCTTGTAGACGGTGACCGTGCTTGCGGGGAGTGTGGAGGTCTTCTTTTCCGTGACGACGGAAGTAGCCTGGACAACAACGGTCTTTGTCGAAGCCTTCAGTGTTGTAGTCTTTCCAGTTTCCTTGGTCGTGACGACGGTGGTGGTGGATGTTGATCCCGGAATGGTAGCTGTGACATATCGTGTTGCTACGGATGTGGACGCCTCGACAACGGTCACTGGCTTGAGGGTGCTTGTCTTTCCAATAACCTTTGTGGTGATGAATTGAGTTGTCGCTGTGCTGCCAGGAACAGTCGTGGTAGTGGTCTTGACATTGGTTGTGTAGGTTGAAACCACGGTGACGGTGACTGTGGAGAGGCCAAAGGCGCGAGCTTCCAGGTTGATGGAACCAAGATCCAAGTCACGGCGAGTCAGGCCGGAAGCGAGGTTGAAAGAAGGATCACCAAAGACCACAGCAGCTCGAGGCTTCGCACTCGCAACAGCGTTCAAGTCCCGCTTGTCCTGCGTAGGAATGCACTTGATCGTTGTGGTCTTGCCAACAGTCTTGACAGACGTGGTAACGACCGTCGACAAAACAGTAGTGGCTTTCAGCGATGTGGTTGTAGTGCCTCCAGTTCCTACTGTGATGAGCGTTGTGCTTTGTACGGTGGCAGCCTTGGGGCTTGTTGTCAAGGTAGCAAAGACAGTCGTCAATTCAGTCACCTTTTGAGTCACTGGCTTGGGTGTAACCTTCGCTCCTGTAGTAGTAACGGTTGTGGTGACGGCCTTGGCAGATGTTGTAACCCAAGAAGTGACAGTAACGTCAACGACGTTAGTTGACATCTGAGTGACATCATCAGGAGTGACAGTCTTGCCTACGTCCACGATCTCGGTCGACTTGACAGTGACCATCTTATCCGCCTGGGTGACCTGTGCTGCCTCTGTGGTAGTAGTCTTCTCAATGACTGTTTTGGTGACAGCATCAGGCGTGATGGTGGTGCCGATATCCTGAGTCGACGTGACCTTCTCTGTGACCGTCACATCAGCTCCCATGGTGATCACGAGCATAGTCTGAGAAGTAGTCACAGTCTGTGTCGTGTAGACGGTTGTTGAGCTGACCGATTGAGTAGCCGCGACGCCCGCATCAAAGGGCGTCGCGTCTACAAGAGTCATGTTGATCCAGGTGGTGACAGGGAAGAAAGTGCCCAGTTCGAACTGGGCGACCTCGTCAATGGAAAGCTGCTTGGCAAAAGAAGCACGCTTGCTGGTGGAGGATCCAGCACCAGAGTTATCGTATTCACCGAATACGACATTGGCTGTTCGGGGATCTGCGGTCGTCCAGTCATCCCAACCAACGCCAGGAACACATGAACTGAGCTCAGATTCGATGTAGGCAACGCGAGCAAACTGATCCCAAGGCCGACCGAGGTAGATGGTAGAGAAAGAGGCTCCATTGGCTGGAGTGACGGTGCACTGGTCGAATACGAAGCCGTATGCACCAGTGTTGGTTCCCTTTTTGCTTGCAGTCAAAGCAATCTTGTCCTTGTTTGGCGCGATTGTGCTTTTGAGGAAGTATCCGGCGCCAGAACCCCAGACTACAAAAGGTGTTAGTACATATTGACGACCAGACTGCAGTCACAGGTGCGCGACCGCCCAAGGACCAGAAAACAACTCACTCATGTCAATGTTTCCAGTGATGAAACTGTTATATGCGAAGAAGTTGCCGTTGATGAGAAGAGCATCTTGGTTACCGGAGACCTGGCAGCCGTAGAGCGAGGCGAACTTGCTACTCTTAACACCAAAGCCAAGACTAGCGTAGCTATACATGTGTCAGTGCGTTGTCAGGCTATGAACTGAGTGTTACTTACTTGCTGGCGGTTCCAAATGTGTTCTCAAAGTTGATGTTTACAGCCTGGAAATAGTTACCGGTCGCGTAGAACGTCGCCGAGTCGGAATTGGACGCTTCGGCCTGTGTGTCGATGCCCTTGTCATACGTGATGGTGACTTGATTCTTGGTGTAATCGTCGGGGGACTCTGAGTATCCGATGAAAAAGGTGGTTCCAGGTCTGCTGAGGACGATCTGCTCCTTGTATTCGCCGGGATAAATGAAGACAGTAGGAGTTACTTTGGTGGAAAGAGGAAGTGCATCGATAGCAGCTTGGATTGTGTCGTATGTCTTGACATCATCAATAGCGGTCTTGGAAACGATGTAAGCGCCAGGTGGAGGAGTTTTGCCGCTGTAGACAGCATTGGGATCAGGTACAGGGTCGACAGGTGTGCTGGACTTTGGTGTTGTGATTGAGTCCCAGTGAGTCTTGTCAATCCAGTCGGTGCTATCCATAACAGACTCAAGAGAGTAGTCATCCTTGGTCAAAAGCGTTGCAAACCCAAAGGCCTCTCGAGCTGCAACATTCTTCTCCCAGCTTCCGGGGCCCTCGTTGGCGTACTCTGCAAAGGTAATGTGGTCGGTACGTGGATCAGTCGCTGACCAGATTTTCCAACCGGCAGGCTGGATGGTTGAGTCGAGGTAACTGTTCTTGACCACAACAAGAGCGTAAGCGCTGTAAGGACGACCAATATAAACCTGTCCTTGGAGATCGACCGTGGTTGAGGCGGCTTCGGTGAAAAGACACTGATCAAAGATGTAGCCTCCGATCGCATTCGGACCAGTGCGACTCTGCGCGGTGATGGCTGACTTGGCACGCTTAGCAGCAAGAGTGCAGCCCTTGAAGTAGGCCTTGCTGTAACCCCAGACGAAGTCAATTGCTCCTTCAATCATGCAGCTTTCATAGTACTGATAGCCAGCTGTCGCGCCCGTGAGAAGAGTATCCTGCCAGCCGATGAACGAGCACCCGTAGAAGCCAATCTTGTCACCGTAAACACTGGCGGCAAGGGCGACGTAACTTGGTGTCGCGCCGTCCTGGTTATCTGTGTTGACGAACTTGACGTTGTAGAAAGCAATCTTGGTACTGGCTGTTGCAACTGTGGCTGTATCTGCATTGCTGCGACCGGCAGGAATAGATCCTGCAACGGAGAGTCCCTTGGCTTGAGTGATGGTGACCTGGTTGCTAGCGTATGTCTTTCCAGGGTCGCTCTCTGTGTATCCAATAATGGTGACCGGGCCAGGTCTGTTGATCGATGGGACCTGCTCTTCGTACGATCCTGGGTAGATGAAGATGACTTGAGAGGTTGAATCCTTAGGCAGACTCTTGAGGGCATCAGTGAGGGTCGAGTAAGAGCCTGACTTCTCTCCATTCACGGATACCAGGACTGCATTCTTGGGGGATGTGGTTCCATCTGAAGGATGAGATGGCCAGGAGACCTCTGGCTCTGGCTCAGCGGAAGCGCTGGAGTCACCGATGGTATAACTGGGAACGTAGTTATACGCCTCCATATCAAGCCAGCTGGTGCCACCGATGAACGATCCCAGGGAGTAAGAGGCAGCTTGAGATTGGGTGAGCTTTGTTGCGAAGCTAGCACGAGAAGAGGTCCAATTTCCGGGACCAGTGTTATTGAACTCGCCAAATAGAACGTCCTGTAAAGAGTTAGCACGAGGCAAAATCACATTGTGGAGGTAGTATGTTGGTGTTCTTACCGAAGTTTGTGGGTTGCTTGTGGACCATGTAGACCATCCAGCAGAGGAAATATGCTTGTCAAGGAATGAGTTCATGTACACGACCAGAGCATACTGTGACCAAGGACGTCCCAGAGAAGTGGTTCCAAAAGTAGATCCGTAGCTATCGGTGTAAGTCACCTTGCAAGTATCGAAGATGAAACCACCAGCCCAAGAAGAGGACTTTCGGTTCTGAGCAGTGATATATGCGCCAGGGGTATTGGAAGCAATATAGCACTGGTGGAAATATGCCTGGCTGTAGCCCCAAATAAAGTCCACGCTTCCCTCGAGGTAGCTGTTACTAAAGACTTGTGTACCCTGGTTGACGAGAAGAGTGTCCTGGAAACCCTTGAATGCACAGCCATATGCGGCCATGTTATTTCCGAAGAAGTCAGCAGCCAAAGCAGCTGTATCGCGTGTCTGCTCAAAGGTGTTTGTGAAGTTGAGGTTATACAGGGAGAGACCAGTGGTTTGTGTAGTGGTCTTCCAAAAGAGGACGGGTGTCTCCTCATTTCGTGATGCACTAGTAGAGTAGCCCAGCTTGAACCATATGAGGACCTCGTTCTGGGTAAAGTCATTCTCGAAGCTTGTTTCTCCACGAAGAGTGACATGACCTTTGGCGCGGGTGAGCGTAAGCTGTTCATTGTAGGAGCCAGCCTTGATGAAGACGGTATAGTCCTCGCCGTCATCAGGGATAGCTGCAAGAGCAGATGCGACGGTCTTAAACTCGTCTCCAGTAGGAGATGGCGCAACTGTCAGAGTATTACCAACGGCTGTAGCGCTAGTAGTGGCGGAGGCAGTGGTGGGCGCGGAAGTTGTAGTAGCGCTCACAACTTCTTTCCCGTAGACGGAATCAGGCCATCCCTGAAATGCCGCGATAGCAGCTTTGTCGATCCAAGCATCACTTCCCAAGATACCAGCAGCGCTGTAGGAAGAGGTGTCTTTGGCTATAGTGGCGGCAGAGATACGAGCCGAAGAGTCCCAGCCTGGACCTGTGTTGTTGCCCTCGGTGAAGGAACCTGTAAAGGTAGAAGGTGAAGCAATCTTCCACCCATCCTCGGCGATATGAGCGTCCAGAAAAGAATTGACAAAGGCAACGGTCGACTTTGTGCTGTAGTCACGGCCGAGGTACGTGCTGCCTTGAGGCACAGATTGAGAATCGGGCACAACGGCGCACATGTCGAAGACGAATTGTGAACCGCCATATTGACCCTGGAACTTATGGCCAGCGATGGCCTGGCCGGTGGAAGATCCCTTGGAAACGATTCGCGAGTTGTAGATATAACCCGCGCCCTGACCCCAGAAAAAGTCGGTAGTTCCGAGAATGCGACAATGGCTCAGGAAGAAGTTACCGTAGTCAAAGTACAGAGTACCTTATGATGAGTCAATACTACAACCATAGAAGGCTACTTTGGTGCCCTTGGAATAAACTGCCAAAGCCACGTTATTCGGCGTCGCCTCGAATGAGTTCTCAAAGTTGATGTTGTAAAAAGACACCAGCTTAGCTTCGTACTTGTTTGCAGAGAAAGTAGCTGTTCCAGAGGAGCCGCCACTGCTAGACAGCACCGCGTTGCTCGCAGTGATGGTCACTTTGTTGTTCTTTGGTGAAGAACCATCGCTAGTTTGGCCGCGAAGGATGGTAGCGCCTGTACGGGTAATGGAGACCTTCTCTTGATATGTTCCAGCGAGGATGTAAATGGTCTGAGCGGTATCATCATTGGGAAGGGCAGCAACTGCAGACGCAACGCTATTGTATGACGCACAAGCATCGCCCTTGGGTCCCACAACAAGAGCTGTGCTGGGGACAGCCGAGGGGATAGCGCAGGACGATGTAGTGGGAGCTGCAGAGGTGGCCGAGGTAGAAGAACTGTCGGACTTCTTGGTCGAAGGCTCCGTAGTCGAAGCTTCAGAAGCTGTCAAAGAATCGGAGGTTGTCGAGCTGGGAGTGGCAGAGGTTGTCTCTGCATCCTTGGGAAAGTCCTTGGCATTGCTTGCTTGGATGGCACTCAACACATCAGGGTCGATCCAATCGACGGATGTGACAGCAACTGATGGGTAGACATTCTTGAAGAAGGAAGAAACCTCGTATGGTGAGAGATCGTTCGCATCAGTTACCCAAGAGATATACTTGGATCGGTCTGACGCGTGGTTGGTGTAGCTTCCGTCACCGGTGGTACCAAACTCAACATATCGATTGAGCGCAGACTGCGTCTTGGCATCAGTATAGACACCGGTTGCAGCCAAGAAGCCACCAAGCTTGGTATCCCGAAAGACGGCGACAGAGCCATCCCCATTGCCAGCGGCGAGAAAGACCCTCGTGTTGGTGGCACCGCTTTTCTGGGAGATGTCGCAAGTATCGAATACAACAGTTGTGTTGTACAAAGTTGAGCCAGATAGCGCGCCCTTGTTGTATACCAGCAACGCGTTAGGGTTAGTTGCAGTGATGGTCGATCCGTAAAGATACAACGACGGGAAATTGTAGATGATCTTGTCTTGGGCCTCCAGGTAGGAATTGGCGACGATTGCTGATGCGTAGCTACCAGTGATAGCGACGCTACCAACGGAGACAAATTGACAGTTGTAGAAGGCATTCTTTGAACCACGCAGGAAGACTGCACCGCCAGAACCCTTGTCTTGAGAGTTGGAGAACTTGATGTTTCTCCAAGTGATGCCAGCAGCGTTGGCTGTTGAGAAAGACAGAGCGGGTTCAGCCTGTCCGCCATTATCGATGACGACTTGGTTGGAGGAAGAGTCGCGTTTTCTTGACACTTCTCCAACAATTGTGACTGTGGGAGTGGCTTGAATAACTACGTTCTCGGTGTAGGTGCCGGCAAGCACGGTAACGGTCGGGTAGCCGCTTGTCTGAGCAGCCTTGATAGCATCACCGATGGCAGTGTAGTCTCCGCTACCATCTGTGGCTACCGTGAGTACTAGAGGAGAGTCAGTTGATGTTGCGATGGCAGTGTCCGATGTTGTTTGTTCTGATGAAGTGATTGTGTACGATGAAGGAAATTCGTTTGTTAAAGAGAGTGATGCTTCAGACGATTGACTTCTGTGGGTGGATGTGAGAGCCTCGCTTGTCTCTGATGAGACCGCTTCTGTGCTGGTCTCAAACGCGGCCAGACCAGTTGAGCTCGATGACTCGACTGAACTTGTCTGCAGGGAAGACGAGGTCAAACCAGCATCTATGGTCGATGACTCGGCATTGGAAGAGTCCGTCGTGGTCGAGCCAGCACTGAGTGAGTCTTCTGAAGTGGGACCGGTGCTGGACAGCACGGATGTCGAGGCTTCGTCCTCCACAGCAATTGGGGAGGAGGATTGGGCAATAATTGAGCTGAAGTCTGTTCCTGATGTGGCTGTGGACACTTTTGTGGTGCCGGAAGTGAAAGCAGTCTCAGAAGACGTAACCTCAGAGGATACCGTCTCGGGGGATGATTCACTCCCAAGACCATGAATCGATTCCGTGTAGAGTGTTGTGGCTGTTTCTTCAGTCGCAATATTAGAAGTAACGGTCGCGGTTGTGGTAAAGTCGCCAAGCCCCTCATCAGAAAGAGATCCAGCAGAAGACAGGGTAACAGTAGCCTCAGCCAGGGATGTCGACAGGCCGGTGGCAACACTCGTAGTTGCTGCTATAGACTCGGTTGTTGAGACCAGAGAATTGGCAACTACAGGCGGCAATCGGTGCGGCTTGCATACTGATCTTCTCAGCAGCGGGTTGACTTGAGGTGGAGAAGGAGTGAAAGGAAGATCCGCGTTCAAAGGAGTGTGGGGGAATGAAAGTGCAGGGAAACGAGTGGATGGGCTGGAGGAAGAATCAACGAAATCGGGAACAACAGAACCTTGTTTTGCAAGACTGCTCCCACAAGCAAGTGGAAGCAGCAGCCAGGCAGAGAGTCTGGCCATGTTGAACCGCAAGTCGACGAGATTCAACGCAACAGCACCACAGAAAGGAAGCCAAAAGATGGGATGAGCGGTACGGATACGTGGGCAGGTTTCATTTTCTACAGGGGGGCTGCATGTACTGATATAGCAGCAGGAAATCTCATCAAGACCACACCACAGGTGCTAACTCTGAAGGAAAACGGCCACCGCGTCTTGCCATCAGTCTGTACTGTTCTGGAGCCCGTTCAGCTTGGATGGCCTCGGCAGAATGGCGCAGCTGGGCCATCGTCATATGAGACTATTGGTTTTGGACCAGGGCTAAGAGGAGAGATCAGATGAACCGGGCGAATGACACATTGATGATAAGCCATAGAGATCAGGGGCCTGTTCAGCGGACTCGGCCGTGTGAGTGATAGCGCCGGATGAATTGTGTCGCAACGGAAAAATGTACCTTTTGGGATAAGATTCCAACGGCGAAGTCGAAGGACCCCTGATTTCATGTCACCTTTAGTCGCGGTCTAGACCTGACACAGACCAATGGGAATCAATAGGTGACGGTTCTTTCTGGCTACCAAACTGCCGGTACCTCAACCGTTGCCCAGAGTTCGCCTAGACAAATGGCCTTTTTTTCTTTTCTTTTTTCGGGAGGCTGATGCCATCATGATGGAGTCCTGACTTTTCTGTAGCCGTCTTGGTTTTCACATGCTCTAGAGCTCATACCCACACGAGTCAAAGCGATACACTCCACTTCGGGCATCATGATTGAAACAAAAGAATTTCTCACTCGTTCCAGATGACTACCGTGTTGAGATTAGAATGTCGCCACGACAAGACGCCGTAGCAAGCCCCATCTGTGGCACCCTAATATGGTGCTACACAGTACCAAGCCAGCTATCCGCAAGAAAGCTTACTTTTGGGAATAGTGTCACCCAATTTGACCGCCACCGTCACTAGATCGAATTAAGCATTCTAGTCACTAGTGACAGACCAGGTTGCGAGATATTGACAGATCCACGACACGTGTCGACAAGCATTATTCCCGGTCTATCACCATCTGGTGTCCCTGAGCTAGAAAGCCTCAGTGCCATTGTTGAGTCAGTCACAAGCCACTTCTCGTTGGCCGAAGCTAGTCCTCACTGGGGCTACTGCTTTTCATCTTTGAATCTTTCTATTGTCTTCATTTCTTACTTCTTGCACCAAACACCTACCGGTATCCCCACTCACCTAAATAGGATAGATGTAGAATCGATTCTCCAAATCAGTCAAATCCAACAGAGCGATCTCAACTTTCCGACGAACAACCTCACCATTTTCATCCAGCTGTTCTACCTCACCGTATTCATGCGCTATTCTCTCATCCTCGCTTAATCCTGCTGCCCAAGCTTTACGCTCGTTATTCCTCTTCCTGAGGATAAACTGAATAACAAACAATATCGCAGGCGTGCCGACCCAACTGATAAGAATCATCGAAATCCAAGCACCGTAATAGCGCGGCGCATCTTTGGGCACCCAAATCTGCGGAGAGATCAAGTTCGCAACGCTGTACCCAACCATGAACATGACGTTGCGGGTTAGCTTCTTGGTGTATCCTGCTGCGCTCGACGTTGCCCAGCCTAAAGCGATGATGTAGGTGTTGCCGTAGGTGTGCCCGGCGAGGAGAAGACAGGCCAGCATCCCGAGCTTCTCGTTCCAGTCGATAGCCACCATTCCGATGCCGCCTGCGATGGCTGGGATGCACCAGACGAGGCCGTGGAGAGCTAGGTTAGACGGCCAAAACTTGAGCGCAAATGTCCCGGCGAGACAAATGAGAACTCCGAAACCACCGCCTGCTGCAGCGACGAGTGTCGAGCCAAGATTGTCCACGCCCAAGCTCGTTGTCAGTAAGTTTTGTTGTCCATATGTCAAGTTGTTAGACATCATGAGGGTAAAAGCCTGAAGAGCAAACAACCACGAAACCGGGTCTCGCAGCGTTTCCTGGAACTGACTCTTTTTGAATTGCTTCTGTTCGATGGAACTTTGGCTGGAAGCATGTACTCTCGAGATAGAGTGGACCTTTTCTTCCAGTGTGAGAAACCTGGCCTCGGCGGGGTTATTTGGGTAAAAGAACCATACAAACACCGAAAGAATGACAGAAAGACCTCCAGTAACTATCATAAATAATTTCCAGGGCAACACGCTACTGTGGCTCCAGAGCAGGCCGTAGGAGATGAAAGCGGCGCACACAGGAGCAAAAGCCGACGTGACCCAGAGGAAAGGTTGGAGAAACGACTGCTCGTGGCGGTTGAAGAACATGCCTATCGTCATTTCCATGGCCGGCACAACCACAGATTCTGAGGCTCCGAGGGCTATACGAAGGACTACCAAGCCAGCGTACTTTGTCGCTACGCAGTGTAGGAGTATTGTGGCTCCCCACATGAAGACTAGGCCGGCGACGAACTTTCCAAAGGGAAGTCTCTGCATGAGATAGTGTCCGGGCCACTGTGCAGCAAGATATCCTTGCAAGAGTGAGTTTCTGCGAGTTGTTATTGGCGGTGGGCTGTGTACATACCGACGCAGAAGAATGTTCCGAGGTTATTGTACTGCGCCTTGTTGATACCGGTCTCTTCGAATAATCCAAGGATAGCAGCATATCCAAGAGTGGATTTGTCAATCTTTTGATTTGTTAGTGCCCAGAAGGTAATGCCATTTCGACCGACGTACAAAGAGCAGGAGGTTGATGGCTGATAATAATCCCATCACATGCCAATATAGTTTTCGGCGCAACTTCTTTTCTTTTTCAGCAGTCAAAGGTCCAAATTGATCCCCGTACTGCTCGACGAGACGTAGCGTAACGTCAGCATACTTTTCAGAAACGATAGCAGTCTCGCCATCCTTCTCGCGGGTTTGGACCTTTGACAGGTCCTTTGTATTTTGTGCAACGCCCATATTTGAGGTTCATAAACTAAATTGAGTGAAGCTTGGATAGCAATGGAATGAGATGTTTATGATCTGCATGCGGGTGTTGCATGGCTTTATTCAAAAGGCGCATAGATATCAGACGATTATCAGATCACACCAGACCCCCTACATCCTTCGCAACTTGATCGAAAGAGGTTATGAATGAGCTTTTTTCCTGGTTACGGTATCCTATACGCTGTGTGATTTGCTTCCTTGGTTGCGCTGAGCTTTGTTATGACAGCGTGGGGACCAATTGCGTGACCAAGTTGAAGCCAGACGATAGGTCGATTATCTACTTGTACACAAGGATGCGGTTCCCAAGATTTGTGTGGCTGTAGGTTATGTGCCGATCGGGCCGTCAACATGGCCTGTTCAGGACTAATCCCCCAGATTAAGCATTTCAGCCTTATCGAGGTGCGCCCTCAGCAAGATTGATCAGCATAGTGTCGGGTAGAAGCCGAGCGACCAAATCTACCGATAATATCAGCGGATTTCGTTACGGCAGGCTCGAGTCTAACACAAGTCGGATGCCACAGTCGTTCTTGTTGATTGGTTCTGAATGGTCAAAAAGCGATTAGAGGGGAACTAATAAAAGGCTTCTCGTATTTTTCCAAGGTAATACGCCAATTGCCAGCAAACGTCGCCTAATTTAGTGGCTGCCGCTACATAGCTGTGATAGATTTCACCGATATTCATGTACGGTATTTCGTCTATCCCGGTAAACCTTATACTTGCGGCTCCGCGATGTCACAAGCCAGCGTCGCAACGGAGCCGACAGCCTTGATACTTCCAATTCGGGTGATATTTCCTGCAAGAGGCGAACCGGACTAGACACTAAATCAATTTACAATTTTGAATATGGAGCATCACTCGGCGCGTGTGAATGTTTACGATCTAACCAAGGAACGTTCTTGTGGATAAAAAAGAGGTTTCTAGCATCTTTCGCAATCTGGAAAAAGAGATATGTCTGTTCCCAGGTGCATTGATGATAGTCCAAAATGCAAAAGATGAGGTTCTGCCCGGGCTCGAACCGGGGACCTTCTCGGTGTTAACGAGATGTCATGACCAACTAGACCACAGTACCTAACTGTTTGATGACTGAATCCAAGAATAGATCACTTATCTTCTTTGAGATACCGAAATGAGAATATGCTCAAAGGTCTATTCTAACTGGATCCAACCAAGACGAAAGGATATCTCAGAGTAGCGACTTTTTGACAGGATACGATCTTTCATGTGTTCGGTCAACTTTAATACTAAGAGGTTTATCCAAATTCTGATAGACAAGACTTATATGCAATAGATTATTTACTCAACTTTCAAATGTGAGCTCTCAATGACAAGGCACCCTGCACACGAAGAAGAGACACAACCTCGTCTGCAATTCCCCAGGACAGTTCAACACCGCGACCACCAACTCCATACGCATGAACAACAAGACCTCGCCTGAGACGTTCTGCTTCCAGGCGAAGACCTCCTTCGCGGGCTGGCCGGCGGCCAACTATGTCTTTCACAACATCGAACTGGTCCGCACCTAGTACCTCTCCGGTGACGACCGCGGAAGTCTCAGCTTCAAAAGGGAACCACTTGGCCGCATTGGATAGTAAAATCCGTCTAGTCTCGGATGAAGGATGAGGATTCCAATCATGTGGCTCCTTGGTTCCACCGATTATGGTACCGCCTTCAAGAGGCCGCGGGATGGCGAATGACCAAGACCCGTCTGAATTTTGGTGGGTGATAGTCTTGGAAATAGGGTTGCGTACCAGACAAGTTTGTCCTAATGGACTAAATGTCAGCTTACATGGTGCAACTAGGAAGAGCCCATAACTCACCACGAATAGGAAATACTTTGGCATCTCCGAAGCCCATACCAGAGCAATTGACCACAGCAGACACATTCTCTTCCAGTGCAAAGGCTTCTTCCAAAGACGCCAGCGTGTATTGTCTCACCCGTCCACCCCGCTTCTGAAACTTACGCTGCAAGAAAGCAGCATATACAGGGCTATTGACACAATAAGAACGATAGCGAAAACCGAGTTCCCAATCGGTGGAAGCGTGGATATTCGATTCAGATAGTTCATCACTGTTGATGACCTCGAAGCTGCTGGTGAGATGTGCATACACTGAGTCAGATGCATTTTTGGCAGCCTCGTAGTATTCAGACGACGGTTTCTGGAAGAATTCCTCTCCAGGCATGAATTCAACACCAGCAACAAGTCTGTCCTTCTCAGACCAGCAGTCGAAAGTGTCGTATGTCTTCTTAGCCCAGACCGCTTCTTGTAGTAGCTGGGGACTGTTTCCAGGACATGGTCGGTAATGTGCGCCAGCCCATGGTGTAGCGTAATTGATGGACGTGTCACTGGGGAACTCTCGGGCTATGATGACGATGGAAGGTGAGGTCTTTTCCAAAGAAAATTGTTCTTGGATTTCGAGGGCGGTTGAGAGTCCAATTACTCCAGCACTGTGCAGTTATCAGTAACCCTTGGCAAGAAGTTGTGAGATGAGTTCCATGCCTAGACTAGAAACGTGAGAAGATCCACTTACCCTATGATGACAATTGTCTCGTCTTGGGAAGCCATCATGTCAGAAATACCAGGTAAGCAACGAAATTGATATATCAGAGTGCGACTGTGTAAGATGAGGATAGTCTGATCAAAAGATGGTTCACAATCCTGAGTGTTCAAGAGGATAGAAGCGTGGGACCTGGACTACTCGAGGCAAGCATGGAGTGATATAAATATCTCACCACCAAGATAAGGAAAAATCATGTCTAGCCAATATCTTTCCTCATCATGTTTAGTGTCTTGTTCAAAGACCTGTCAGGTTGGACGAGCTCCAATTGGGAAGTTTGATCTGCACCACCCTAGTACCTTGAAACGGAGGGAGGTGTCCGCTGAAGTTTGATAGGCTCTGCTTTACATTAGTGCCACGGAGATCCACCTCCATTGACTCCAACAGTGAACCATGCATGATGTAGGGTGGCCCAAACCATCAATCAAATCACTGATAAGTTTTCTTGGCACCAATACACAGAAGTAACTTATATATTTTCTGGGATCATGGAAGGGGTACCGAGTGAGATGCAAAGGTTGGAAGCAAGGTTTGAGAATAGTAAGAATAAAATCATGTGTTTACTCGCTAAATATGCATATTACAAGTCTATATGGTCTATATTTCGGGACGCTCTCAGCAAGTCTGAGGCATACCGTTCGTGTTTTGCCATTGAACAGTGGCGGAAGGTGTGCCGCTAAGAACGATATCCAAGCTAGAGTTCTGGTCATCAGTCTTAGCTTGAGCCTGGTAGGCAGTGAATCCGTTGAGCTTCTTGCCAGTGGCCTTGAACTGAATAACCTCGGTCTTGAATCGGGGAACGTCGACTCCCTTGGTGAACACGCGGCGGGAGACCTTGAGGTTCAGGGTATCCTTGGCACGAGCGTCGCGAACCATGGCGTTGACCTTGATAAGAGCCGGGCCACTCTGAAGCTTGTCGGCAGCAAAGCATGAGGAGGACTTTTGGTAGAGAATGGTGTCATCGACCTTGTAGCCACCAGTCTTCTGGTTGTCGTGAGTCTTGGTGGCCTTTGTTGAAGGAGTGATCTCCTGGATCCAGAACGTGCTGATACCCTTCTTGGCATCGATAGTGGTGTCAAACTCGTAGGAAACGAAGCTGCCCTTGGGTCCCGAGGTAATACCATCAGTCCACATGCCGCGAGTCATGGCCACGGTGGTCTTCTTGCCGCTCTTGTCAGCCCAGATCAGGTTGACGGCAATGTCATCAGCCTTGCGACCCTTGCTGAGATCGAATCGAGCGGATCCAGCGAAGTGGATCTTACCCTTGCTGTCGAGAGACATGTCGGTGACATAGGGCTTCATGTCGTAAGGGTCAATGACATCGGTCAGCTTGACGTTCTTGGGGACGGTGTCGACCATGCGGGAAAAGATGTCAGCGCACATGGCATTGAAGCCGGCAGCGGTAGACAGCTTCTTCATGGTAGGACGGTCGTTGTTGAAGATTCTCTTGTCGCTGTTCAAAGTATCGTTCTTGGCAACAACGAGGGGGTTCTTGGATATGCCGGCCAGGAACTCGGTGACAACACCGTTGTGGAATGAGGAAGCGTCCTTCTGGAAGGTGACTGAAGTCTGGTCAAACTCTCCGGTGGCCTTTTTGCCGGTGACGTCAGGGAAATCCTTGTTGTGAACACCGCCAAGGGCGTGTCCACAAGCAACCATGGCAGTCATATCCTCCTTGGTGAAGCCAGCCTTGGCGAAAGCGGCAAAGGTATCCTTCATGTTGGTGGAGGGCTCGGGGACACCGGCAGGTCCAGCCTTGTAAGCATCAACGCGGCCAGCTCGGAAAGGAACCCATGGTCCAGAGCAAGCGTTGGTGGCGATGGTGGTGCCGAGGGCGATCAGGTCTGAAGCAGAGGATCGGGGGCTGTGGAAAGTAGAGAAGAAGCTGAATGTGTTGGTGAAAGCATCACCAGGGTTCTCGGGGCGGTCGGTTTCCCAGAAGATGCTTGCATCGACTCCACCAGTTCCGGCCTTGGCATCGTGTGTAACAGCATCGTGGAAGGCGGTTCGGATCCATTCAGCGGCGTTTCGTCGTCCCGGGTTGTTGTTTCCAAACTCGCAGGTGATGATGGCTGTCCATGGTTAGTAT
The DNA here is from genome assembly GCA_013396295.1 of Fusarium heterosporum. Taxonomy (NCBI): domain Eukaryota; kingdom Fungi; phylum Ascomycota; class Sordariomycetes; order Hypocreales; family Nectriaceae; genus Fusarium; species Fusarium heterosporum. The sequence continues at coordinate 71,598 of JAAGWQ010000163.1, read as the reverse complement.
TGCTCAGGGCATGTTGATGGATATCAGTTTACTCACCATCAGTGAAACCACGCTTGCCGTAACCACCCAACATGGTCATATAATCCTCGAGCTCGTCATACTTGGAGGGCCAGATGAGCTGCGAAGCAGCAGCATAGTTAACGAGAGCAAAAGCGGCGGCAGCTGAACCTTTCATGATGGGCAAAAACGATTGACTTGGATTGAAACTGAATGGCCCAAAAGCATGAATGGCAGGATACCAAGAATGCTTTATACCATCAATTTCAACCCATGTTTTCAAGGACCTGTTTCAACTCTAGTGCAATTTTGATAAATACGAGAAATGGACGCTTGGGTGCGAGTGGAAGTTCTGCACGGCCACCAAAAAGTCCACTTTTCGATCTAGAAGCATGGTCGGGACTTCCGTGTGATCAGTCTAGTCCTCACAGGGCCGAGGCCAAAGAGTCAAATACGAGTCGTGGCCTTGAAAGATCCGCAGAAAAAACTAGGGACAAGGCTCGAGACCGATACGGACCAATCACGGCGAATTGATTTCACAAAGATTGCCCCTTATTTGCAATTACCCGACGAGGAAGTAAGTTAATGCAGCAGATCTTCCAATTTTAGAAGTCGGCATGTAGATGCCGACGCACAACGCACTAGAAAAACTGCCAAAGACTCCAGACTTTAGACTACGCTATTGTTGAGCCCTAACAGATTCTGCGGTCTATTCTTGGTTTGTTTGAGTCGCGAGCTGATATTGCGCCTCCAACCAAGAATTCGCGAAAATCGTAGCGAATGTAATGCTTGGGAATAGAGTGTCGTATCGACCAGAAAATTCTTATGACGTCGCGATTGGACCAGCGCGTAGTACATATATGTATCAATAGTACAGTAGTTGAGGACCGCTTCCAATGCAGGGCGTCTTAGTTAGCTTGGCGGCCCATCTAGCTGTCAGACCCTTATTTGCTACTACATTATGTACGGAGTAAAATTATGCGGAATAGGCCCGTGTGTGGACGATCTACGGGGTCAGCGAGGTTTCTGAGCCGACCAGATAAAATCGAGGCAAGATCAGCATTACTGGGCTGAGCATCCCGATACATGCAATAAGTCAGTAGTCGCATAATGCGTAAAGATACAATAATTGATATTTCCCTAGGAGTGAGTAGGGTGATGTTCGAACGGTGGATAAGCCTGGGCCATGCGAGATAAATCATGGTATACCCTATGTAGCCAAGACGATTTATAGAGTCTATTATTAAGACATTTATCATCAGGTCCGATGGCCTGCTCTCCTTAAGATATCAGGCATCTATAGGGCTATCCTTGTTTATTTCACAAGGAATCAAATAAGACTGAGGGAGCAGAATAGGTTGATGTTTCCAGAATGTTTGGACTTCGCGACGATTGTCAATCGCTACGGTGAGAGAAGGCGCTTCTGGCTTTGACCTTAAACATTTCCCTGTTCACAGTTCTTTCGTGATTAAGCGTGTCCGGATACGAACATGGATCTGATGATTTTTCGTATATTTGTGATAACAAGGGTTTACCACAGGGGTTAAAGGTACGATCTGCAAGGCACCGTCCTTACTATTGACATAAGATGATTGGTCTATTCCACACGGGACTGTGTCCCGCTTGGGCGCCGATCCATATTCTATTCGGCCCTGGGGTTCTTTTGAATCAGGGTTATCCGTAATGGTCCCCAGATCTCGTATAAGCCAGGAACTTTATGCGTTCCTTGATCATTCAAGAATATTATTTGAGGAGCATGTGCTCCTTCTCGCTTTGGAATTTCTGGTGAATAGACGATGTCTCAAGAGAATCAACTAAATGTGTTTTAGCTAAATAGTTGAAGTGGATGAATATCTAATATTAGAATTAGCTGCAATAGTAAGTCCTCCCAAATCGTTAGTTTTGCTGTTGTCTTGATTCGGTAAGCGACCCCCACATCAAACTCCAAGAGTCAGCCCCTCCTCGACATCGGCCCTGGCATCCATACGAGGCGTGCATTCGATCCACTTCACTTGATTCGCCATCATCTCAGACACGAATGAAAGTGTCAGTAAAATGATACCAAGGGTAGACAAGCAAGAGCTCTCGTGAGTACCTTCTACCATGCCCTTCTCCTTCAGGACTTTAACGCAGAGACTGCAGCTGTAAACGTTGCCGGTATCGCAAAGTAAGTAATCGCATTCCGAAATGATATACATAAGCCAGCATATTGAACACCGCACCAACAGCTGAGATGCACTCGCACAATCCCATGTGTCAACTGTGCGACAGCCAATGCTCCCTGTGAGTACATAAAGGGTGACAAGCGGCGTAGTCCCGCGTCAGCCGAGTATACACAGGGCCTAGAAGCCAGGGTTGCCACCTTGGAAACCTTCATTCAAGAGTTGAGAGAAGCCTCCTCAAGTCGAAGAGATGAGATGCTTAGAGTAGCTCCCACTAGAAGTATCGCCCAAGATGGGCCATCAGCTCCAGCAGATTCAAACGCAGAATCCTTCCACCAAGACATAGTCCAACACAATGTAGGGCGTCCATGTTTAAAGCATGGTGCTGAAGGGTCCCTGGTCTATCATGGTGCCACAAGCATTTTCAACAGCGACCTTCTTTCAACTAACGAGTCCAATCAAAGTCCACTCCAGAGTCTATATGCTGAGTCCAATTTCGAATACGTGACGGATCACTTCGGTATCAATATGTCTGATGATACAGTCTTTAAAGCACTGCAACAGTTCTTTCGATGGCAGTATCCTCATTTTATGTTCATCTACCGGGAAGCATTCTTGAGGGACCACTTTGGAGATCGAAAAGGTTGCAAATACTGGTCTTCAGCTCTACTGTTATATCTCAGACAAACTAATCAGTTTGGTTTTGGGACGACCCGTCCAGTTGCCCTTTGAGAGCGCCGAGGTTGACCTTTTGAAATTTATACCGTAAGAACTTGATCATTTGTCGTGAAACCGACTGACCTCGCCAGGGACGGACCTGAGATGGAGTACTGGCGTCCAGTAGGTATCAACGATGAACCTAATGAGACCTTGGGTACTTCGAATATCCCGTATCTGAAAGAGCAAATTCGTCTTTACGTAATTGTTGAAAAGATGATGACCAGCATCTTTTCGCCCAAGACTCCCAAAACAGAATCAGATATTTCCACACGACAATCAACTTTAGACAGTCTCAATTTAGAGTTGATCAAGTGGCGGGACTCATTGCCCCTTTTTGCAAAGTGGAACAAGTGGTCGACAAGTGATAGTATCACTCCTGCTCTAGTCACACTTCAGTAAGTTCTTTTGGCCCATATCAAGACTACCAAGATTCATCTAGCTGATGCGTGTCTTGTCAACGAGTAGCCTTTTATACAGCAGTATTCGCATTGCGTTGAATTACGAGTTCACAATTCAAAACAACGCTGAACTGGTTAAAGAAATTTCAGTTCAGTATTGCGTCACATCAGCCCAAGACATACTCAAATTGGTCCGAACTTACAAACTCCAGTACGGCCTTCGTCATTCCCCGCTTATTCTTATATATGCAACTATGCAGGCCTGTCGTTCGATCAGTCAATTTGGGATCCCAGAGGAACATAATTATTTGATAAGTTGTTTGATTGAATGTTCGCAAACCTGGAAGATGGCGAGCCATGTACAAGGGCCCCCAAATACCGAAAAGACTATTCGCCAAAATGAATCGGTATGAGATATGATATTTACCATTGAAAGGACGGAGGTATACATAAGTTAAGTGGGCACTAGTATCGAATAATTATCTTTTAACCCGGTTTATATCTCATCACTCAGTCTCTCACCGTCGCCCAATTCATGAATCAGAACCAAAGGCCCTCTAGGCACGATGTCCAAGCCAGTAATTCCAAGAACCCTGCGTCTCGACCTGGAGTAGCACTCCTTATACTTTTCAATCCAAGTAGCAGCAGTGGTTCGGAAGGCACCATTAGTCCTCGCACTCTCGTCCCAATAGAGTCTTCTCAACCACAAGTGTAAGTTCGGATAATGGTCCCTGATAGTACCGAGGTTGCACATAAAGATTGGAACGTAGGCAACATCGAATCGCAAGATCGTCGGAAATAGGCGGAGATCCGCCTCGGTGACGTGCTCACCGACAAGGAAGGGTCTGTGGTCCAAAATCTTTTCCAGACGATCAAGCGACTTGAAGACAATTTTGACATTCTCTTCATATGCAGCTTGCGAAGTAGCGAAGCCTGTCTTGTAGACGCCGTTGTTGACTGTTTCGTACACCCACTCGTTGATTTCATCAATTTCGTCGCGGAGACTCTCAGGATATAAGCCCCCTCCAGGTCTGTTGATCTCACGATCCTCCTCAGGAAGAAGATGATCAAACTCAGTGTAAAGCATCCGAATGATGTCACTAGACTCGTTGCTAACCATGGTGTCTGTCTTCTTATCCCAAAGGACCGGAACGGTGTAGCGACCTGAATAGTTTGGATTGGCTTTGAGATACAGTTGCTTCAATGTGCCAAACCCGTAGAGAGGGTCTTTAGGCGAGACACCGTATTTTGATGCCTCGGGACTGTCATCAAAGGTCCAGCCTTCCTTGCCCATGAACAAGGAGCATAGATACAAATCGATGATGTTTTCGAGTCGCTTGATACTCCTAGCGATCATCGCACGATGAGACTTGATCATGTTAGCATGCTGATCTTGGGTTGGATTGGTATGCAGCATACCCAAGGACATCCGGGACTTAGGTAGAGGACGTATCGATCTTTCTCAGCGGGGAAACGAGAACCTGGTTCGTTCGAGATGAAGTTGCGAAAAGCACTCTCGGGACGGACAAATGTGCCATCCGCAGTAGGTTTGAGTTGGACTTCATCCTCCTTGAGTAAATTTAGAAAAGCAATCCAAGAGTTTGAAGATGGCAGGGTAAATACATAGTCGCCCATGTTGTCCGCAAGAATAGCCATTCTGCTTATTGAGTAGTGCAAGTTTCTACACGAGGTTTTAAAAAGTTGTCGTCTGGACTGAAGTCGATAAGATCGCGAAATGTTGGAAAGGTGTTTCAGAGATGGAATGACTAAAGATTGTGGTATCATGCTAACGATGGTGAGAATGAAATTAAATGTCTGAGGGTTATCGTGTAGATATAGTTCCAAGACCAGTCCTCAACACATATTCTGATTAACAAGCATATTTGCAACGCCGTGGTCAAAAAAGGGTGCGCAAAGCTCAAAGTAGTAAAGTGAGACTAGAATGATAATTAAATATGCACCCCTTCATTCGTAATCATTTCGAACGTGGTCATGAATGCAAGACGATTGCTAATCACCTCCCTAAAGTCGGCGTCTTGGATGAGTTCCCGCGCGGCAAACCGGGACATAGGCCCCAGATAGATGACGGTGGCAATTTTCAAGGATTCTTATCCTCCGAGAGGGGCAGCATACAATACCGCTGAAAATTGAACCTGCCATAATATGTAGTGTGGTTCTGGACTCACAATTAGAAAAGCAAGACCCTGAGATTTTAGGAAACGAAGAAGAAAAGTGTTTTGCTCTGGGAATCGAACACAAACCCCGTATATTCTGCGAACTGAGGCCATACGCCCTATGACTACGGGGGCGGCCCTCCGTTCCCGACATGACATCCACGTCTTACCGAATCGAACGTCACTGCGGTGTAAGACCAGCTTTATGCACGGAAAAACTATCCTAGGAGTGTTTAAGAGACTCTTTTGATGGAACCCAGATTAGCCGTGCCAATCAAGAACTGCTCTAGCTTGCATGCAAACCGTCCCCAAACATCGAAGAATAATGCATAGTTGACGTTTAATACAGATGCATGTAGTAAAGACATGATATTGCTCGCAGCAGGTCCTGGGCTAGGGTCTTGTAGGATAAGTGATGGGATTCCGAAGATAATTTAAATCCAAGTCAGGTGTCACAGAACAATAAGTGAAGAATAGCAGATATAACAACTGTAAGGTATATTGGGTCATGTTTCGTGTTATCTAAAGTTTCAGATACAGCTGATTATAGATAACTACAATAATTCGAACAGAAAATCTCTGGTTAAGCAGAGTCTAGAGTGATCCAACAGCTAACAATGGTTGAGCACAGGCTGTCTTTGACTACACCTTGAGTTCCTTCAAGCGCAACCTATGTCGAATACCTGAGCAATCACAGCACCCACTCCTGGAACAGCCGACAGAGCGTCTTTGAGATTATCCGAGACGAAGCTAGGGCAGTCCCAATCATTGCCGCTCTTGCATTGCACATCCAGATTATAAGATAGCTCGGCCGTGTTGGCGCCACTCTCCAGATTCAGCACAACCTGCTGAAAGTTGAGAGCAGTAGTGATCTGTTCGTCCACGTTGGTACAGCTTGGCTGCCCTTGGTGCGTGCAAAGAGGGTTGTCCTCGACGCTAACGGTGATGGTATCGACGGTAGCAGTGTTTGTAAGAGATGTAGTGAGCAGATCGATCATGTATTCTTTCTGGTCGTTGTTGTCGTAGTTGCCTGACGCAGTGACAGTCCAAGTGCAATCGATGAGATCGCCGAAACTTTCGAATTGGCCGATGCTCACATCAGACTCGAACGAGGAACCGCCATCGCAGCCCGTGTCGCCACAAAGGTCACGCAGGCCATCACCGACGAGCTTGGCACCGTCGATAGTGCTCAAGGGGGCATAGGTCTTACCGAGTGTAAGTTTAGCGTTGTTCTGACCCTGGCGACGAAACATATCTGGGACTGCGAATGCATTGGCAAACTGTCCGGCAATGGTAGCGAGGACCAGAGCAGCTGTAGAAGGGTGCATTGTGATGAAGATGTTGTAATGGTTTGTCTGGTGCTTAATAGCGAGGGAAGAATGGATGTGGCCTGATGAGTTGGAGCCTTGATTTAGATGCAAGTTGCAGTGCTCTTATACTGGTGCCCAGTCCTTTCACTAATTTGGGACTTTGTAACTAAGAATCCTTCACAGCTCAGCTATAAGCGGCTTCTGAATACCGCCTTCCATTCTCAGGTAAAAGCACTCTTATTCTACCCTGAAATGTGTATAAGCGGGCATCTGGAGTGCACGACACGGACGGGCCATGAACAATGACATCACAAGTACAGTCACAAGAGTCGTAGGCTTATGCCCTTGAGTATGTTTGGATTTCGTATTCCAAGTTATCGGAGCGATCGCAAGTGCAGAGCGCTTATGGTATAAGCGGGATCTACAGCTGCTCGGAGTTTTCTTGTAGATCTCGGGAATCAGGAAACTGCCGATTCTAGTAGTATATCACGATCTCTTGCAATCATACTGTTTTGAAAATATCAACGTATACGTGAATATCAGTACCACTGAGTGTCAGTCTAGCAGGATTCAAGTAATCGGAATAGTGAAGCAACCTGAACCCACAATTACTTTCGTATATGGCTTTGGCATATGAACTTGGTAGGCAAAAGTTGCAGCCTTGTGATATACTTACCGACTGAGATGACACATCCGGCGTGGGGCGACGTCATTCGTTAGATTCATAGCACTATCTCTTCGCAGATCATCACCACCTTGTGCTTTTCTACCTGTTCTCTGACGACCAGACATAAATTCATCATATTTTGTTCTACGTACATGTTATCATGACGCCGGAAACCTTTTCACAGTTCCAGAAGCTCCCAAACGAGATTCAAATTCTTATCTGGGAGGCTGCCGTTCGTCCAGTTCCGGGTGACCGCCACGTTCACAGCTTTTTTATTGCCGACTATCATCTTACAAGACCAAGTCCCTTGCATCCCATTAATAAGAATTTCCTCCACCTGTTGCGAACAAAGGCTACTGCCTATGCAAGCATGAACTATGCTTCGGGCTTTTCCCTGGCTATACCAATAGATGATATCGACGGTAACCGCAATGATTCAGTTTACTTGTCTGATAGCTCTCTCTGGACACTTTGTAAGGAGTCTCGTCGGGCAATGGAAAGAAAGTTTCCGAAAAACGAATGGTGGTCGCATATTAGATCTCCTTTCCATCCAAAACGCACTGCAGCCCCAGGCGAGTATCTCGGCCATGTGGGTGCTAGCCATACAGCGTCTTACGAAGAAGATGGCGTTGCCAAGCATATCACCATAGATTTTGACAAAGACTTGGTCCATCTGGACCCTCGTTATCTGAGAAACATAGACTGGTTTCACCTTCATCAGGGTGTGAATTTACCTATTTTCGATTACAGAACTGCTCCTAGCCCAAACGTCAAACTCAGTTTCATTGGAGATAACATTGCGCTTGACTATGACCATTCTATGGTAGACATTCTGAACAGGAAAAGAATCCATTACAGACAAAAAGAGTTGGGGATGAGTATAGATGATTTTAACGACATGCTCAGTCTATTGTGCGGTGTCGCTAAGAGAACGATATGGTTTATTGATTACGGGTTTGTTCAATCTGCACAAATCATGAAAGATGTTGCAGAAGATGAAGATGGACCCAGTCGAGAAATACAGGCCATTCGCGACCAACGTCCTGTGAGAGAAGTTTTTCGCTCAAACAATTTCGTCTATACAGAAGTCAAAAGAGAAGACGTCGGGTCACGATGGCTCTCTAGAAACTATGAAGCTGGCAACGGCGAGATCAGCAATGCTTTCGACATGCTCGATATTTTGTCGCAGCAAAACATATTTGAAGACGAGGATCTTGGTAGATTACGGGTTTTGGCTCGCCAATCTGTGTCTGGACGATCGATCCAGCCACGAAAGCCATGGGCAAAGAGATGTCCTGGGCCAAGTATCTGCGATATTTGCGGTCCTGAGAAGCCGATTCCTCGTATGCGGCCTTCAACTATCAAGAGGGAGGGCTCGGGGAGCTCGACTGATATCTCTATGTCAGATCTGAATTTATTTGATTGAGTGCGGATAGTGAGTGGTATCTTTGGGATAAAATGAGGAGTGGCCTGTACTTCCAGCGTATTGTACAGAGTACTACATAATCTCTGGAATAGAACCGTTTTCTAATCGATATCACGCCTACTAGTGTTGGTGTGCATGTATCTAACCCGTTTCCTACAGAAACTGGCTGTATTACTGATCTGCCGAACTGATGAGGTGCCTGCCATGTCCCCAAAAGAGATTTTAGATAGATTTGATATCCTATGAGGTGCTACATCTAATATATAGGTAGAGTCAAATCGATGTAGTAACCTACAGCCCGAGTCCCAGGTACTGGTATTTAACTTAGCAAGGGCTTGTCCGAATCCAGAACACAAGCAAGAGATATGGCATATTTTCTCGTCACCATTGCAGCTTTAAATAGATGGATACCTGCCCATGTAACAACATGCGAACCTTGATGCTACGGCTCAAAGACCAAGCCCTAAACGCCGAGACATGGAAATTCAAAGTTGGAGATATGCGGGGGGATGAATGAGAAATTGGAGAAACCGCCGACTCGCAACCCCCCAACTGAGAACTGTAACGTTAAAATACCCGTCTCGGGCCCTTTCTCCCGGTTAAATGCAGTTTTGTCTCAGTGCTAGGCGTTGGTTGTCAAGGTTTCGGATGACTGCCCATACCTGGAGATAGCTGCTGTTGGTGGGATCCTATCTAGATTTAGTTTGCTTCTGGCACACTCGACATTCAGCATCCCATTCTTATCGCCAACCCTTTCTCTTTCGTGCCGCAAAGGCGTGATGCGAGTTGATTTATCCGGTGTGAAATGGCAGGGTATCACAGCCACCTCATCCTACCGGCAATCAAATAAAAGAAAAAAGAGAAAAAAAAAGCCACTACGATAATTCACAAACCTCGTGTTCCAGCGACCGACATCGGGACAGACCTCCGACAGCCTGGATATAGCCTTGAGACACGGAGGCTTATGCTGTGCGCATGGGACACAATACGACCCTACTCAATCAGCACGGGTTGCTGCTGGAGCTGAAAGGGTCACTGGAATTATCCGTGGTGTTTATAGTTGTGAACCTGACAGACTCTGCGATTACATTTGAGTCAGTTTACAGCATTTGGATCTCGGTACTCATCAGTCAAGTCTCTGCCCTAAAGTGAGCTTAAAAACATGTCTAATCTTGAGATCCAAATGAGCAAACAGGGTCCTTGCACGCACCGCGCACCGTAATCTTGCGACGTGTCTTGCATGCTTATCCAAATCTTGCAGAAAGGCCCAGTCCGAGCGGTTAAACCGGCAACTCTTCTGAGACTGGGGTTGGTAGATCATCATCTGTGAATCCCTGCCGTGCAGGTCCAGACTCTGTGCAAAAGGTCCCCTAAGTTGGATCCTTCAGACCCAGTTCCTATTGTTTGTTTCGGTTGGTGGTCTTTTCAGGCTTTCAGCCATGTTTTGAGTCCGTCGCCCTCTGCTTTCCGATAGGTTGACCTTTTTTGTTGGTCCAGTGTCTTGGCTTGTGGCTTGTATTGAGCGTCTCATGCAGCTGATCGCATAAGACAGAGCACATATCTCACATGTGAATGGATCAAAGTTATTGCTCAATACCTCTAAAAACGAGGGAGACTCAATTAATTATTGACACGTTGGAAATGTACGGGTCTATATCCAGGAAGTTTTACTCTCCTCGAGAACCCAGTCCACTCTAAAAAGCCCTTCCTTTTGACTCCATGCATGCCATACTGTAGACATAATCACTTTCGCTTTACCCAAGTGCTCATATACAATTTCATGCAATGTCTTGTAAGATGTTCTGCAAGACATTGTTACCGACGGTGCACGCTTATACGGTGTATCGGAAGAAGGTGGCGTTATCGCCCGAGTTCTGCTCAAGTTCCTTCTCGGCGCGAGTGTACTCATGAGGAGCCTTGTGAGTTCGGTCGCGACGGGCGTTCTCGCGGCGGAGGTAGAGGGTCATGCAGATGCTGAGAACACAGCTCATGGCAGTGGTTCCGACGAGAGTCCAGTGACCGCTGCGGTAGTTGGGGGCATCGTCCTTGCGGTAAACGAATCCAGAAACAGCACCACCGAGGTTACCCTGTTGACAGAAGTGTTAGAGGCCGACGCTAGATAGGTCTGAGATATGGGGATGACTTACAAAGCCGACGTGCATGGCGATACCGACACCACGCTTGAGAGAACCACCAATGTTGTTGCCGTTCCAGGCGACACCCTGGGGAACGTTGGGGTAGATGCCGCAGCAAATGAGGAAAGCAGCAAAGTACTTGGCACCGTGGGACTCGACAGTAGCAAGGATGATGAAACCGGTCATGCTAGAGGGGAATGTTAGCGAATTGCCATGTTGAAAAGTTATACCAAGTCGGGCGATCTCCGAGTATATCTTGGCAACTTGGAGAATTGGAAGACTTACGCAACAACACAGAAGAAGATCATGTAGATACCACGCTGACCGTGTCTGTCAGCTGCGAAACCACCAGTAATGGTGAAGAGGCAGGCAACGACGTAGGGAGGAACAGTCATGAGCTGAGCAACCTCGTTGGTGTATCCAAGACTCTTGACGATGGTGGGGAGGAAAATGGAGATGGAGTAGAGAGGGGTGTAGATGCCGATGGTGATGACCATGTGGACCCAGATCTTCCAGTCCTTGAGAGCATCCTTGGCAAACTTGATGTCAAAGGCATCAGAGAGAACTGAACGATCCTCTTCGAGGCGGCGGATAACCTCCTTGCGCTCAGAGTCGTTGAGGAACTTGGCGGTATCAGGGTAGTCGTGCATGACGAAGAAAGCTGTGATGGCAAAGATCATGGTGAGGATACCCTCGATGATGAATATCCAGGCCCAGCCGTCGAGACCACCAGCTCCGTCCATCTCCATGATACCACGGGCAAAGAGACCACCGAATGCACCAGCAGCGGTGGCAGCAGAGAAGAAGATGGCCATGCGGAGACCGCACTCGTGGCGCTTGTACCAGAGGGTGATGTAGTAGGTGATACCAGGGAAGAGACCACCCTCGGCGAGACCAAGAGCCATACGAGTTGCGAGGAAACCTCCAAAGTTCTTTGTGATACCCATGAGGGTGGTGCAGATGGCCCAGGCGACCATGATGGAAGGAATCCAGATAGAGGGGCGGAAGCGCTTCATGGCCATGTTGGAGGGGATCTCGGCAGCGACATAGAAGGGGAAGAAGACGGCGACAGCGATCTATAGGCGGCATGTTAGTTCTGTTGATACAAATGCATCTTGAGAGTGCCATGTATGGAAAGATTGATGGAGGGTGTACTTACGTTGTAATCCCACTTGCCAGTCATGCCTAGAGACTCTTCAAGACCAGCCAACTTGGCATTGCCGATGTTGGTACGATCAAGGAACGAAAGCAAGTAAAGAAGAGCCAAGAAGGGAAGAAGCTTGATATCCATCTTGCGCAGGAGACGCTTGGTGGCACCCTGATCGAAGACCTCCTGCGAGGCATCCTCGTGAAGAGACACTGTCTTCTCATAGTCGACCTTGTCGGTGGATGAGTTTTCCATGTTGCCGACCTTGTTATCGTGGAGCGTAGTCATCGTGACGGCTGCTACTTGTGTTTGCTAGAAGAGGGCCGAGCAGCGATGAGAACAGGGCTTTCCGAGTGGAAAGCAAGAAAGAAAGAGAAGCAAAGGTGAGGCTTCCTCAAGGAAGAAGGAGGTTAGGGGAGAAGAAGAGGCGGGATGCTTCTGATCTGGAGAACAGGGGGAAAGTCTGGGGAAGAGACGACTCTTTATACTGAGTGAAGGCGACAGAACCCAATATGGACGGGTGGTTTACATTTCACCCAGATAACCCCGGACTTGTACGCTACCCCGACATGGCGGCATTGTTAAGGTCAAGGTTAAGGTCAAGGTCAAGGCCAAGACCAAGTCAAGGCCACCCCAAGCCCTTTTTCGAAGGCTCCGTTGGTGGTGTCTATCCACTTTCCGCACGAACGGCAACTAGCAAGGGTGGGATGTAAAGGTTGCATGCAGAGAGATACAGGTGAATCTCACTGTGAAAGAGTGTCCAAATGCGACTGGGTAGCATAACATGGCAGAACATAACAGACAGCCCGCCTCCAACTTACAGTACAAGGGTGGCCAAACTCCACCCACACTTTTACTCTCTTCCTTTCTTCTACCCCATGTCTGCTAATTCCTAGCGCTCTTTACCCCATGTCCGCATTCTTCCCCCGCTCGAGGATTACCCCGGAGACCAATGGCCGGTTACTCTCCCCCCAAAGCACAGTACTGTAACAATCAGGCTCGTGTTAATACGTGTCTAGACCCTTGCCCGGCCAGGACATCCGACTCGTTTACGCGGATTGGGAAGAACTCTCGACTTGTGATATCGGAAGAGGTCTCTCTTTCCTGCAGGGAGCACAAGCAGTAGGCATTCTCTGGCGCTCTAATTGTTTCAGTTGCACCAAGAGACGGGCTTGCCTGCTGTGCCAAGTGATCATGTTCAGCTCACAAGAGATCGTCTGTGCCGATCTTGCGCGCCTGAGACATGGTCAAGAGATTTCCAAGCTGTCAGCCAAGCGCGGTAAAAAAGCTTGACAGGGCCTGCCAAGTCGGTACTGAATGTCCTTTGCTACCCTCCGTCAACGGAACTGGGATCTTACTGTGCCGCGAAGAAACCAACGCTTTGCATGCAATAGGGAAAATCCCCGCTGGAACCTCCTTCTGGGACGCTGCTGATGTCTGCGACGGGTGCTCTTGACGCTGCGACTGCTAGTTAGATATGCCAATGTTAATGCAGAACATCGCTATTTCACTCTGGACGATCGCGACCAAGCGTAGACTAAGACGACGGTGTCCGGCGGGCCATGTCCATCACACCGCACTATTAGCCTGAGCTTGAATCATGAATTTGTGCCAATCTGCCACTGATAACCAAAGTGCTATCTGTAACCGTGCGCACTCCGTCTGACCCAAGAAGCGCAGGCTGAAGCCGTATCCAAAAGAAGCATTATGCGTGAGAGGTCAAACTTGCCGCCAGATCCGACGGCCCCTCGAGCTATGGATGTAACGCGATGCATGCGACACATGGCATCAAGTCCATTACGGGAAGCAGGTGTGCACATCGGTAGGTGTATATTAGATGCTGTGATAATGCAAAGGACGCAACGTGGTAGAGCAGATTCAGCGTCATGTTGCCCTACACGAGGTATCATTGCTTCAGATCATCTGTCAACCAGATTGGAGATTTGAATCTACCCTAAAGCCTTATAAGAAAAAGAAATTACCTAGATCTACGGTAGTAAATCATCCACCATCGTGTCTGGCTTCGAGAAGAAACCTTCCGAGCTCCAAGAGCCTCAGATCCTAGGAAGGGGGCTTGCTTCAACGGCTTCGGCTATCTTGACAGCCGTAGCTCATGTCGGATCAATGGAAAGTCGCTCTTTTCGACCTAGTTTGTCTTTGCAACCAATCTCATGTCTACAAGAGGAGGTGAGAGCAAGTCGGCGATGCGCGGGCGCTTAAGACGCCACGCCACATGGCAAACATGCGCCAAGGTCGATGAGGGGAAGTGTGTGTGTGTGTGCGAAGGGGAAGAGAAGCAAGCTAAAAGATAGCAAGTCACAGAAAGAGGATTTGAGATATTGTAAGTGTGGTGGTGGTTGGTGCATTAATTGAACTGTCGTCTCTAACCCCAGACTCGGGTCAATTAATTAGATTGCCGGTTCAAATTTGCGGGGGAATCCTTCTTGGGCTGATTGCTCCATAACCTTGAATATCCGGGCCGGGCTGATGACAGCGCTCAAGACTCTGTTCAGTGGATCAGAGTTTCTTGTTTGGGGCATTGGCAGGGCATTGGATGGTGGCAAAACACTGGATTCACACATGCTCCCACTCCCGACCGGTCGACCCCCGAGCTCAGCCCCATCAACGATCCGGGGCAAAAGACGGAGCAAGTTTCGACGAGATTCTGGGGAAAGGCAAGATAGAGATTATGGGGAAGCCTGTAAAACGTCTGGATAATTATGGGGTTACGCTTCACTTCATTCGCGTGCTCAAAGATGTTCTGATACTTCAAGTTTGTATGCCACCACGATATCTTGACTACCGCAATTATTGGAGATGATTCTGGTGCGAATGCAAACCTCCGCACGTCCGGGGGTGATAATACCCTCGGCTAAAGCACCAAATGCCACATTCTCCAAGTCAACTTCTCTCTTGTCCTTCAGCCAAGGGCTTACCGCCTAAATGTCTCCCCCAAACTTGGAGAAGGACGGAGTTTCGTTACGTACACAAGTTTTGCATTCCATTCCCCCAAAAAGCAGAAGAAATGAGAAGATGGAGGGTGGCAGGGGTCACCCCCCTAAGGATAAGGATGAGTGCGGCACTAAACAGGGGGTGTTGTGTCCCGGCTAAGATACCGTGTGTTGTCCTTTTGTTTGGGTGATGGGGCCTCCCCCCGAGCTACAAACTCTACTAATCACATGGCACATTCTCCTCTGTGGAATTTTAGGTCGCTGTTTGAATAAGGTCATCAAGTAGGTTAAGGTCAGAGTTAAGCTTGATGTGAGTCTCCACTGATCCTCCGCACCAGTCTTTTAGACGCACTAAGAGTCCGGCAGATAAGTCGGATAATACTTTGCTGATGTTTGTTTCTGACTTGACTCTCATGATATGATGCCATGCTGGTACGTGGCCTGAGGATGACTGAAATGCCTACAAAATCTACATCCACGTAGTACATCTCATGCCATATCTTGAACCTTATCTTGAACCTGGACCATCTCCACTACTCCGCACTCTTTACCCCAGCATCTCACCAGTGGAGGCCGAATGTTGTCGCTTTTAACCTCCCGGAGGAAATTCCTCTTCAGGAATAGGACATATCCCGGCCTTTCAACGACAGTGTTTTTGACTTTACCCTTCTCTTAGCTCCTTTGATTTATTGTTTATTTGATCTATGACTCCTCTTCCCCCACTGAACTACGTATGCGCAGCCCCCAAGGTGCAAGACAAATACAAATAATATTTACCAGATGATGCCATCTCTGGCCTGCACACCATCACCACACTCGGCCTATCACCGCTTGGCATGCCCTGAAGCGATGCTTGCAAAGCCACGTTTCCATGACCTCCATTAGAGTTTCTTATCCAATTGGCTCTCCAAGATATCAGACTGCTACAAGCTCCGCACTTTTTGCCTTCTGGCTATTGGTTGTTCCGCCCACCGTCACATTTGTCATGCTTTGGAGTCGTTATCAACGCAAACACTCTCTTGTCTGTAAGCTCTCTTGGTTGTCTTGCGCTTCTCTTCGTCATACATTTGCTTCCACGTGAAGGTGGATGACGTATATAGTTTTTAGAGTGCAGTGTCCATACGATGATATCGCTACCAGTTTGCATACTCGTCCCATCTTGTTGTTGAGCTGTAAGCCGCGCTTTTGGTCTTGTGCATCATTCCGCCTGTCAGCACACATACATGCCCACGTTTTGAACATGCAGAGAAGATGTGAAGTACGTAAAAATGTGCCACTCAGCCGGGCCTCATTCGTCACATCAATCTGTTCCCTGTCAGAACTGCAACATGTCCAACGGTGAAACCAATCGAACGATGTCGCCTCAGCTGTCTCACCTGCCGATACTTGGCTGCATCCTACAATCCAAGCTATCGATACGACTCACCCCAACAACCATCGTCCAGGATCTCGACCTCTAGCCTGCAGCGATCTAGATTGCAGAAGCGGGGGACAATAAACACGGGGAATTTCTCCGCACAGAGCCGTCGTCCGTTTTCTTGGTGTCTTTGCCAACAAACTAGCTTGCCTCCCTTGCATTAGAGCCATCGTTTGTGAATGACCGGTACGCGCCCGATGCCTGTCGGGACCAGTTCACAATCTGTGCACACCACCTCGGGCATCGTTGTCCAGAATTGCCTCCACACTCTGGGTGCTTCCCCAGGTTATTCGTCTGATTACCCCAGCTTCCAGTTGTGGCAACCTTGTAAACTTGGTTCATGGTTGCCTTGTCTTAGTTCAGGCCCAAGCATGTTGACCTTTAGTTTATACCAGGTTGCTAGTCTGTATATTTGCGGCATATGGCTGTGCTATTCTCATCGCCAATCGTATGAGATAGAACGCCATACCTTCCCATCCACTACACCATTACGGTATTGAGTTCTTCTCGGTGAAGCTCCGAGATAGATCAAGGACTACATTGTCCATGATGTTGAGTTCCGAAGCACTGCAGCTACCAACGATAGACTGAAAGCGGGCGTGCAATGTCTTGTTCTTGGTGGGTGTCATCGCGGCTTGCGCTCCATCAATGAACCCTTACTTCAGACAGTCATGTTGGGATATTTGGGGAAATACAGGCTATTCTTGATGTTTTTAACAGACTCTAGCACATATTGAGCACCCCAATGTTGCCCCCCAACTGATATTTACTGCATAAGAACCAAACGGGCGAGACCCGGGCTATAGATCTGGGTAGCTCACGGCTCCATCAACCCAAAGTCACTCGTTGATTCGTCCTACGAGAGAGGCAAATTAGTGCTATATGACTATCTCGCCCTTTCTATTACTCATGCCAAGAGCCTCTGTATGATATTTTTGAGTCTCGACCCATGGCTATCGCAGTGGGGCTCTGTAATCACAAATCGATATCTTTGGGATGCCAACGTGAAAGTGGCAAGGACTGAGAAAATACTGGATTTCTTTGTTCGTAACCAACTTGTCAGGCCTGTATTGAATATCGCGAAGCTAGCTCTGCTTGTTTTGAAGCGGTTGTGTATTCTTAGTTATCTGGAAAGTAAAGGACAAAGTCATCCCAGTCGAAAGGCCAATAATAAAGATATCCATTCACCGAACTTGAATAATTATTGCAAGTGTCTCACATCTTGCAGTAAACCAATCTTCATATCGACTTTACCGCCTTGGAGGTGCGATAGCAAAGTCCCTCTACGTCCTTTTACATATATATCGAGCTTTGTATTTCAAGCTCTTGTCTTTCGTGATGAGAAACTCCCAGTTTCTTACACATCAAACAATTATTTTGACACTTTTCAAGCTTCTGAAATATCTTTCGCAATTAATCCATGCAAGATTCTTTGTTCTGAGAGTATATAGCCTGGACTTTATACCAGTATCCGGACGGCCGGGGACTTGGGCCGAGGTTAACTGCTGCTCAAAAACGGGCTGGAGGAAGAGAAAGACCACGAAATTCTTGATACCCGTGATTTAGAAACCAACTCTTCCCTTCGTCTTTCTGTTTTCTTGGCGCATTGTATGAAGATTTTGTTTAGTGAAGCTGCTTTTTGTTCCGTCCACAATGAGACTATTGCGCACCCAGTCAATCACCCTATGCCTGCTCAATGACACAAGTCTTCGACGTCGACAGATTCCCATCATGATCTATTAATAATTATGAGTCATTACTGGCCCATTCTCCTCACCCAGTATATAAAAGACCGATATTGCACAATTGCACTCCATCTCATGTCTGTGCTATCTCCAGCTGCCAAACGTCGCTACAAAGCAACTCTCGTAATCGAACAGACACAGCATACCCACCAACCACGACAATAGGCATATATTGCCTCTTGTGCCACGATCGAAACGTGACTCAATTCCCAATCCGACTGTTATCCATACTAGAGCGTTTTACCTTGAAAGCCCTTAAGTCTACTCGATCTTCGGCCCGGCGGCATCTCTGAAGTACGGAGTGCAACCGCGTACTGCGTTATAATATCTCCTACACCGATTATGAACTCACCGTAATGGAGGGCACCAGGCAGACTCTACTTCAGTGACGTAGGTTTCACAGCTATAGCGGCAAGACCGATGTCTACGAGACGCCTCCCACATCCCCTCGATCGAATCAGCGAGCTACTACGAAAGAAACACACGCGATCTCTACGCTGCGGCGACGACCGAAGAGGATGGCGATACAAGGACTACAATACCGGGCTTGTTAACCTCAATGCTTCAGAATGTGGCCGACTCTATGCCCTAGGACGTCACGAGACTTTACGATCTGTTGTATGGAGAGCTCATTCTGTTGGCTTTACTGTCCACGGTTACACGGTCGAGAGGCTATCTGAAGAATATACGCGAAGACTTTTTCAGTTGAGTCAACGTTAATAATTTAAAATTGCTTGATAAGACGAAATGGTATAGAACAAAGAACAAATCAAGACAAGAACTACAGATCAAAACAACATCATAGCATAATACCCATTTCCCCTCGATCTACGTATTCGAATCTTGCGTCTACCGTCAGGCAAGACCTCAACATACTCATTCAGACCAGGCAGATACCCAACTTCCTTCTGCTTTTGCTTGGAAATCTTTTCTGCCTCCTTCTCCGACGCGGTCGGCGGTCGCGTTGGCAGTGGTATCTGCCGTCTTCGGGCGTCTTCGACTGCTAGATAGAAGCCTAGGTCATCTTGGATCTGGCGCATTTGATCGAGCGATAACAACGACAGTGCTTTCTCCATGATGGTGGATGGTGTTGGTGTTGGAACTTGGGCGAACGAGGGAGAAGATGCAGATGAGACTTGGGCGTGGACGAATTCAGGAAGGTCATCTCGGATGCGTTCGCAGATCCAGCAGCGGCAAAACTGCTCGTCCAAAGCTGAGTTCTCGTCTTCAGTCATCATTTCCAATGCGTCCTTTGAGTCTTGGATCAATTCCTTTTGCCTCTTTTCAATCTCACTCAAGAAAGCCTTGTATTGCCTTTGAAACAGACGATGTGTTCTATAGAACAATTGAACGCCGAAAGGTTGGCGGTCCGCCGTACCCTCATCTGTCGCATCAGGCTCCCTCAAATGGAACTCCAAGTACTCCGAACCTGCGCGAGCCAGTGATCCTCGCAAAGCTGGTGAGCGTATCAGCAGCATTTGGTGAGATCGATCAATGAAAGCCTCATGCTTCTTCACCTCGGCAAACAAATCCGTTTCAAAGCGCACTTTTCCCGAGTCAGTATATGCTGGAGGGTTCTCAAGATATGTAAGGATATCGTATGATTGCGACGACAGGTTTTTGAACAGATTTTGGGCTGCACTCGGCAACGCAAACTCCATCTTCTCCAGGTCAATGACATCGCGAATCGCGGGCCATGGGAAGCAGAGGTTTTTGAGGCGTGCAACATTTCCTTGGTATGAATTACATGCAGCTTCGTACGCATCAGGATTCAGAATCAGCGCGTACCATACAAGGAGTATGTCTAGTGGTGGTAGATAGTCTTTGGTGAGTTGAAGAGCAGCGTGGCTGCCAGCGCGATGCGAGTATACACTGGCATGGTTCAGAACCATGTCGATATTGGACCACCAAGCCGTAAAGCGTGTAACAGCTAATTTAATGAGAAAGTCCCATCTCTCAGAAAGAGAGAGCTCCGCAGTTTGTGTCAACGAAGTGAGCGTGGGCTTCTCGTTGTAAGAAGGTGGGTGGACGACCTTGACATCGAGAGCTCTGGCGCTGGTCTTAAGGCTGTTGAAGCATTCGAGTAATGCCAGATGAACTGCGACGTGGCTAGGATCAGGATACACCAGAAGAGCCTCAAGTCTGGGAGATTGGAACTCGGGCTCTGAAGGGATAGAGAAGACGTTGGAAAAGATCTTTGGATCAGGGATAATTGTTTGCTTTGCTCCAGGCTGGGAGGTTGAGTATGACGTGGGTAATTTCCATGTGTGAGGGTCAAGATTGGCCTGCTCTATCGCCTTTGCGCGGCTGCGAAACTGCGAAAATAATGGCATGATTTGTGTTGTTATAATCGCGAATAGCAAACAAGTAGCAGATGCTCAGAACTATTGAAAAGCAGAAAAAAGGATCAATGCAAAGCCAGTTAAAGACATAAATATTGATGTTGGTGCTGTGAGCCTGATGTTCTGCCCCGTTGATCAGTGTTGAGGCGCGGTTTACTCAGCCACCAAACTATAAAACTGCAACCCAGATAAGCATAAGCTTAAGCCTGCATTAGTTCAACAAATTTATAAACCAACAGATTCATAGTGCCTCTGTCCCCAGTATAGCAGATAGCTTTAAAGGCCTCTCGTTTAGGTCATTCTATCCTGCGGGTGGATAGCTTCGTTACCATGGGTTCATCATAGGCGCAACTTGTTTGTGTACAAAGGGTGGAAATGACCAGACTTCCCGCCAGGTCTGGCCACAACAGTAAGGAGCCAAAAAGCGCCCCTGAAAATGTAAAGCAGGTAATGTGAAAAAGAACGATGATCAGTGGTAGGAGGGGGCTTTATATGGATGCTAAGATGAGACTTTGCACATAAGAAGCTTGCTTAAGACTCAAACACCCAACACACCGAGAACTGACACAGGATTGCACGAGACATTTTAAGCAAATAGACCTCAGAGATGCGATATGGGATACATGCTTAGATCACATAATTAATAAAACAGATATGCGATATCCCTTTTCCGCCATTCAACAACTCTGTCGCCAGTGAACCCAACAAATTCCTCTAAGTCCCTCAGGTCGCTTAGACGGATACAACACCAGTACTAGCCTTGGCCTTGACAAGCTCACAAATACAGTCAGCAGGATCAATGCTGTATTCATAAGGAGGAGTAAAATTCTTCTCCTGAGTGATCTCAGCCTTGCTGTTCTCAAAGAGGTTGTTCTTCTCAGCAGCAAAGCCTTCCTCCAGAGAGTCAAGGTTGGTAACGATCGGGCGCTTGACGTTGATAAAAGCGGTCGCCTCAACGAGAACCTGGGCACCCATGCGTGAGTTCACACCAGAGGTGGGAAGATCCTCGTAGCAGCTGCTGTAAATGTGCGCGGTTCCGAAGCGGATGGAGGGAGTGCGGCTGTTGACGTTGTGCCAGTAGTTGTGGTGGTAGGTAACGTGAAGCTTGCCTGTATCCTGGGCACCATTGCTATCATCGTGGCCGATCAAGCTGGCCTTCCAGTGGTCGGAGAACTTGTTCCACGAGAAGGTGAGGAAGTCGGAACCACGCTTGGCGTCGAGGAGGCCGTCGTAGTAGTCCTTGTCGCCAGTGATGCCCTCTGCAGAAAAGTCGCAATGATCAACCCAGATATAAGTAGAGCTCTCGATATCGATGAGATCCATTTCCTTAGGGGGATTGTTCATGGCAAGATTGCGGATGATGACGTTGTTGGCGTTTTTGAGACGGAAACCACTGTCAGTGAGGCCTAGATATATGTTAACTCGGATTCATTGTGTAGATTCATGTATGCTTACCAGAGTTGGCGCCAACGCCGATGATGCTGGTGTCGCTCTGGACCATCATGATATCGCAACCGGTGAGTTTGCCATTGATGTGAATAACGCCGCCGTTGGTGAGCGCAGACTTCAACTCGGAGCAGGAAGTGACTATCAGAGGAGACCCTTCGCCACCAGTTGTGCCTTGGCCATATCCCACGAGTTCATCGACCTTGGCAGCTCCACAGCTACCACCAGAAACAGCATCCTCATCAATGTTGGGAGCAGAAGTGACAGGCTCAGCAGTAGCTTCGGGTCTAGAAGCAACACGAGTAGCCAGGGTGGTAGCAGCAGGAACGGGAGCCTCAACTTCACCGCCTGCGGTGTACTGACACTTGCACTCCTTGATCAAGCTCTTCTTGGAGCAACCAGAAGCCCACTCGGGAACTTCTGAGGCGTCACTGAGACCAGCGCACCCAGCAACATTCTTAGAAACGCTCTGGGCACAAGGGTTACTGTTGATGTTGGCGCAGCCCAAGACGGCGGGAATGAGGGAAAGGAGGACGGATCGCTTCATGATGAGTGTATTTTACGGCGCGGCCGTGTTTAAAGATAGATCAAATAAAGAACGTGAGAAATTATTGAAGAGAACGAATGTGGTTGAAAGATAGTATGTTACCAAGACATCAATACACCAGGGACAATGGACAGAAAGTGTTTTATATCAAAGAGCCAAGGGAATCTCTAAATAGTTTGATTAACCGTAAATGTTTAAATTAAATCTCACAGCCAAGGACCACACTATCACTTTTGTTTGGAGGACATGTATATCACCGCCTGGGCGTTGCTAGAAGCCCGACTGCCAAGATGTTTTGCCCCGTTTTCTGGGTTCAAGAGTGGGAATATAGCATGTCAAACATATCTTGGCAAACATGCGAGTCTTGGCTAGGTTTCAGAGTTGAGGTTCCCGCAATAGACAGCGGCTCGGAGATTGAGTGATATCCTCTCCTCAAGATACCATAAGAAATGGCGGCTTTAGACTAGATCACGGAAACACTTAGGCAACTTGAGTCTAAGATATAATAGTAATTTACCTAGGCTTTATTTATCCAGTGTCATATTCTACGTTCGCTGCAACAAAAAACACAATCTCCAAATCCTCTAAGAGCCACACGCAAAACAGCCTCGGTCATAGAACCTGTCACTCGCCTGCGGGCTATATGTGATTCCCAGTCCCGCGGGTCCGACTCGGTACGGATAACAAACAGTTGTGCTCTTTTGGTAAGCAAAACCCTTGCAATCCGCTCGCTGGAGACAGATGGCAGCACAGTTGGCTAGGCTTCCGACTGGCTTGATGACATAGTTGTCAAGGCGAGCGCTTTGGGCCTGTTGGCCGCTCATACCTGGAAGACCACACGTGACGTCGTCGCTGAGAAACGCCGATGGGATCGCGCAGTCTGTGGGAGCAGGTTCGGGGGCTTTCTGAGTTGTTGTAGCTGACTCTACTGCACTGCTGGCCGCGGCTTCTGTAGTAGTGGGTTCCTCGATAGGGCGAGTCGATGTTACCATGGTTGTTGGTGCCACGGTAGTCAACTCTGATGGTGACACAGACTCTGTAGCAGTGGCAGTGGGCTTTTCATCACCACACATAGTGCAATCCATACACTCGAGATCACTCCAAAAAGAGGCGTTGGAAGTAAAATCGATGCCTGATTCGCCCAAATTCATGGGACTGAACATACACTTTGGCCCGGAGCGAGTGCCATCAAATGCGAAGGCCTTGCACTGTTTATCGAGCTTGCAGACAAGAGCGCAGTCTTCAAACGAGTTTTGGTTGGGAAAGTCATTCAAGCCACGACCGTATGGCTCGTTCATTCGGGGCCAGCCTTGCTTGTTACATGTCGCCTTTGACGGGACTGGGTCTGCGCGGGAGCATATTCCTGGAGATGGGACACCATTGGAGCATGCCGAAGCGGTTGTGGACGGAGGTGCGGTTGTGACAGACGGAGCATCTGTTGATGAGGTGAGGTTGTCATCGGTCCGGCTATAGCTGGTGGTTGTTTCGATGTTGGAAGTAGTCTCCATGACGGGTTGGGCAGTTGTTGCAGCCAGAGTAGAGGATGTTTTCGGTTCTGTGGCAGCACACGTCCACTGAGGCATGATTTCTGGATCTTGACCGAGTGGGACATAGTTAAAGAAGGCATTTCCCTCTCCACAAGCATGACAGTCCATGTCGGTAAACCAATAAAGCTCGGGTCCTTCTTGGGCGACTTCAGTCGACTTTGCGTCGTACAGACTACAGCTTCCAAAGGTGGCAGCATAAGACTTACACGAGGGATACTTGGCGCAAAGATCACGACACTCATTGCTTAGGCCACAATACGCCTTGGTGCTGGCAGTCAGGAAGGGCTTGGCACATGCTTTGGCCTTACCTTTAAGCTGCGTACACGATTTAGCTGGGGTATCGGCGTTGACGTTAACGCAGACAGTTCCAGCAGGTTGCTCAGAGCATTCATCCTCTTGGATGCAGCTTCGGTCGTAGGCGTAGGCTGAGTCAGAACCTCCGTTAGTAGGTCCGTCAGCCCAGATCGTGGCGAGGAGATTGCAAGTGTTTGCACAACCACTGCCTCGGAAAAGCCACTCGAAACTTTGACACTTGGTATCCGCTAGACAGAGAGCGGCACACTGTTCCTTTGTGATACTGCTTTCGCCGTACCGCTTGTAGCCTTGAGAGCTGTTGTATGGTCTCTTGCCGCAGCCTCTACCAGCAGCGCCCGCTCCAAGCTTTGCGCAAACCTTACGGCCAGACGGTATGACTACGTCAGTGGGAGTGGAACTCGCGATGGTTGTTGGGGCTGATCCTGTTGTCTTGTCTATCGTCGTAGCGTCATGCGTGGTAGTTTGAGCATTGAGAGTTTGTGTTGTTGGGGTATCAGAAGACTCGGTATTACCAGTGCTGATCGCAGTCGTGTCAACAGGCAGAGCGGTACTGGTCTGCACTGGGGGAATAGTGGCGGCATGCTTGGAGGTAGGGAAGAATAGTGAGATGCCATCGACCCATTCTTCGCCAATCTTGTTGGACACAAACACCTGGTCAAAGTAGACTTCAGCAGAGCCACCATTGACACAGACGAGCTCGAAGCGGATCTTTCCATTGGTAGTCGTGACAGCCATAGAGTCCACAAACTCTTTCCACTCGTTTCCTTCGCTGACAACAGGGAAATATGGTGTCGCGCCAAAGCTTTCACTGCCGTAGAACCCCTCGATGCGACATGTATCCGCCACAGCGTTGTTGACTATGGAGTACCAGAAGCGAACCGTATAGTCACTGGGCTCCATGTTATCGAGCTGCTGTTGGATCCAAGGGTTATCGAAAATACTATCTCTCTTCAATTTGCCGGTTCCCGAGTTGGTCTTCAGCTGTACGCAGTTCTTCTCATCTGTCTGACCCTGGTGGCCAGGTCCTTGGAGAAGTCTGGCATCACCACCAGCTTGAAAACCATAAATTCCACCATCTGCTGAAGGATCATAGCCTCCAAAGTCGCCGTTTGTCACTGCATTTGTGATGATGATTGGGCCGTCGGTAGTTTCAGATGCAGGAACTGATTTCATCGCCGTGCCGCTGGCAATCGAAGCGGGTGCAGTCGTGCCTGATTGCAAAGGAGGAGAGGGCTTGCATAAACTCGCAGAAGCAAGATCAATAGAGCCTGCAATGGCTAAAGCCACAAGCGCCGATACTGAACGCATCGTGAGAAACGAATGGGTAAGCCAAAAAGAGGCTAGAAACGAGTGACACGAGAGATGGTTGAGATCAATCACCAGCTCCACGCACTATCGTGAGTAAGGCCATGATATATACCACCGTAGGTCTGAACCGACAGCGTACAATTTTGATGTTCCCCTGACATGTCGGGAAATTTCCTTCTCGTTATCGCGTGGAGTTGTTCAATAGCTTCTCAGCTGTCGCCAATAGCTTCGTGGGGCTTCCTTTTTCGCTCAGATCCCGAGTCTAGATTCGGGTTGGTCCGTTAAACTATTGAACGCCTAGCGAGCTTCAACAGATTGGACCCTGGATTTGCCGATGGTCTGTGGTCGAGCGAAAGGTAAATAAAGATTAAGCAAAGAGCACGAAACCTTACACAAAATCGCATAAATTTTATGTCATCTGACCTAAAAAGGCCATTTCTTATGGTGTCCTGGGTCTGTTCTGATGTTAGCTTCGGTAGATTCCGTCTGGGTTCAATGAATTATTGTGAAAGATGTCAAGTTTCCGGCCCCAGGCCTGATGAGTCTGGTCCAGGTTGTCGGGAATCCCTCAGGGTACGATCCCATAAAGATCCCTGCAACCGCACTCTCAAAGTCGCCATGTCCCTTGGTGGTTGCATGAACCCTCTTGTATTATTCATAGCACTCATGTCTATCAAAGACATGTCTTTCGCCAAGGGGTGGACAGCCGTTTGCTTTTCATACATCCCTATGCCTATCTTCCCAAATAGTGAATTGGGCATGTAGATAGTTCAGTATGGGTATTAAGTATTGCTGATCCGCTGGTCAGAAGACTTGTGGATTAACTAACAATAACTGACAGAGACTCATGAATTCAGGGTCTCTTATGACAATTTGAACTAAAGTTGTTGTTGAACTGATGGCTATGAGGTGGGTATGGACGATCTACCCCATATTCCGCCCCCGCATATCCACCCCTCTTATCTATAACTCACTTTGACTCAACTCATCCATCCAACTCACTCCATCATTCATTCTCATAACACGATGGGTACAATCTCGATACGAAAGTTCATCCGTTGGCTCCCCGAGGAACCCTCAGAGCCAACATCCACCATCGTGGTTACTTCCCCCAAGCTCAACCGTTTCGTCGATCTACGCATTCTCCTCCCCGAGGACGACAGCTCATGGTCCGGTCAAAATGGTATTTAGGCCCTCGATACCTCACTATCATCGTGACTAACAAACCTCAGACCCCCTTCCTCTATCCCGTCTAGACTGGGCTATAGCCGGGACAACAGTCTCGACCAAAATTCCCGATCCAGAGGGCAACTTGACATCCCACTCAACCTTCCACCAGTGGATATCCTCTCGTACTCTCGACTCCGACTCGGGCTTCATGTATCCTCAGCCAAACTCCCTCACTCTTGAGAAGGGCAGCATGGTCAATCCCGCCACGGGCATTGACACGGCGTACGAAGAACTCTGGCACGATGCTACGCCCACTGCTGTCCCTGGAGATTTCGAGGTTAGGGCGCTGGTTCTTCAGACTGAGGATGATGAACATGGTGTGAGAGGATCGGTGGTAAAGTTGGGATGCTATGCGCAGGGGTTGCTGAGGGTTGGTGACAGCATTTCATTGGAGAGATGGGAGTGGAAGGAGGGTGGATGGAGGAGGACAATCAGAATGGGAGATGCGGAATTGCCTTGTGAAAAGATCGTAGGTGGAGAGGCGTTGCAGGAAGGGGACGTTATAGATGTCGGCGGGAGAGGATGGAAAGTTATTGAAGAGAGTGGGAGGGACAGGTCAAAGTCATGATCATAAACCGCATAATTTGAGTCTCAAGTACAAACAAATGCAAATCTCGCGGAAAGGAACCCACTCCATCCATTCGGATGAGTAGTATAATGTATTCTGTCAACACTCATCTGTGTGACGAGACCCATCAAAACCTGGACTCTCTATGTACTGGCTCATGTCGTCTCTCAATCCATTTCTTCGCACATCTTTCGCCCATTTCTTTTGTCTTTTCCTGCCTCTCTTTAGTGTTCTAATGATCCGCCACATCTACACTCCGTTGCCATTGCAAAGAAAAGTTGGTGTATCTCACTCCCTTTCTACAGTTTTCCAAATACCGTGCGAAGCCTTGACCAGGCCTTCATCCCATCATGCTTCTTAAAGCCATTCGAAAGAACAACAGATGTAGGAGATCCTACACTGTAAAAACAGAACGCCCACCTATGATTCAACAACTACACTCATGATTGAACAACACCCTCGACAGCTGAGGGTTATAACGCGGCACATTGAAACGGTAATAGCCCCAAATAATTATTGTAAACGTTCAGCTTAGACAGCCCAGCTGCCTCGTCGTTCTCGGACACCCCACCCAACAGGGTCCATACTGTCGAGGTTTGGGTGCTGTCTAGCCCACTCCTTGATGTAGGATTGAAGGGCATGCCATCGTGGGCACCTTTGATCACGCGGCTTCTCAGTCTCAGACTCGACGAGGTGACCTTGAGCAAGTTGCTTCTCATCATCCTTCTCAAGATCTTGGACGCTCATAAGGCTAATTCGAGAAAGCTCTCCATCGAAAGAGCGGGCCATAGCGGGATAGCCGAGTGACAAGTAGTTGTAAACTTGAGTGACAAAACTATCGTCAAACTCTTGCTCGATCTTTTCTTCGAGCTCAGCACTGGTCTTTTCCTTCTGCAGGCGCTCATTGATACCATGGAGCATGTGGAGCCCTTTGGGAGGACCGGCCCGTGACCACAGGCCGTTAGCCCGGCCATTGACAGTGCCCTCAACAGCTACAGGCTCTTCCGACAAAGGTGGGGAACTGATATGCGAGCTGGTACCGGGAGTCGCAACCGGTCTGGGTGTGGCCAGCATAGGTGGGCCATGCAGGTCTGCTGGCACCAGATAACCATCGTTCGACTCTGATCTGAAGCAGTAGCCTCGCCAAAGACCGTTCTCACCCGATTGATCCCGGAGCTTCTCCTCGGAATGACGCTCTGCGAACGAGTGATCGGGCTCAAGCTTCGTCTGCTTAGGAGAAGGACACTTGCGGAAAACAAGATCTTTACCGAGCATAGGAGGAGTGACGCCAAGGCGCTTCTTCTGGAACGAGGGAGCAGGTGATCCGCGTCCAAAGGGGCGATATCCGAAGGGTCGGGCAAGATTGCGTGTTGAAGCAAAACCACCGGTGTCTGGGGGGATCTGAGAAGATTTGGCAAAAGGCGTCTCTGCAGATGCGGCGGTTGGGGCCGACGGGATAAAGGGCATCGTAGATTCACCAATATGTCGGGATGCTGCAGGTGCCGGCGTTGGGGTCTTGTTGAGTTGCTCAGCAGTCAGATACGAGTCAGTCTCAAGAAGTGGCATATGCGTCTCGCCAATTGGGCCACTGACACCGATTGACGACCGCCTGCTGGTGTTATCATGAGGTGTGTTGGAGGTGGTCCACATCGCATCCGGAGGGACTTCAAGGTCCATGTTGTCGAGGTCGGCTGTGTCAGTGCGCATCATAACGTCGTCGTCCTTCTTGATCATAGGTGTCTCCAGAACGGGCTCTTCAACGAGGGTATCCATCTCATCATGCTGCTCATCAACCTCCATATGGTCGTCATGTTGTTCCTGGTGGGATTCGACATGCTCTTGCATGTGCTTGTGCCACCAGTTGAGGTTGCTATCGGATGACTGCCGCCGCACATTGTGATGGTGCTTGACGGGGTGCCCGTGGTGATCGTGCACCGGAGAAGTGCTCTCAGGAGATTGGTCGCTTCCTGAACTCTCGCGAAAGTAAAAATGGTCTACATTGCCTTCGCGAACGTGGCTGTTGGGGAAAGCAGACATAGCAGCCTCCTGCATCTGTCGCTCAGCCTCCTTCGCGGCAATCTCGAGTAGGAACTGGACGACATTTTCGTCTTCGGACTCGCGACGCCGGGGCCCATTGGCGAGGGGATCGTGGGCGCTGTCTCGTCTCCTTCCACGATGTTTTGTGGTGGTGTAGATGTTCTTTGTGTATGGGGTAATGTCGGTCTTGTCTGTAGGCTTGGTCGCAGGCCCTTCATCTCCTTCTCTACGACTCCTGCGGGAAGTCTCAATCAACTGGGGAGCGAAACGTCGTTTGGGTCGGGGTTTCTTCTGTAGATCATGGAGCCCGGGGGAAGGCGAGCGAGGCGATGGCTCGGGGGTAGGTTCTGGATTAGGTCTCATGGTGGGAGTGTGTTGTTCTTTCTTTTCATTTGCCTTGTTGCTGGATCTACTCGTCGAAAACGTGGTCTCAATGGGCTCTGGAACAAACCGTCGCCGAGGTTTCTCAGGCGTGGCCATGATGAGAGCGAAAGGAAAACCAGGGTCGGTCGGAAATCAAGGATGACTCGTGCGCCGCTGGATCGACTGGGTTGTTCCTCGCTCGTTTGCGGTGACGCTGATGGAGGGGCAGGGGCGGACAAAAACAAGTGAGTAGTTCCTTAGGAAAGGCGGCAACGAGGTTGATTCTGTATGCGCAATCGAGGCGGAGCGCAATGTTCAATAGATGAAGCGAAAAGGACCAACACGGGAGACACGTTTTCTTCTAGTGTCAAAAAGAGGAAGAAAAAAAATATTTGATGAAAATTAAAAATGTGAAGAGGGTTTACTAAGGTTTAGTTGAAGTGACGACAATAGACTTGAGAGAAACGAATTGGAACAAAAGCAAAAGGCTCCGAATTGCGCGGGCGAACCTTGGTTTTTTGGCTTTCGAGAGCAGCAGGAGAAGGGCCCCGGAGAGCGGAGAGGAGCGGGGCGATACAGATGCAAATGCAGCTGGTTTCGGTACCTTGAAAGCAAGCTGCATTTGCCTTGTCTTTGATGGATTCCTATGTCTCGTAGTTTGAATCGCTAAGAGGTTGGCGTCCGACGCCGGCGGTCACAAGTTCACATTTCAGCCAAATCAAATGCTGGCAACCATGTCCTACTCGACATCCATGTCATGTCATGTTCCCAGTCCCAGCCCAGTCCCAATCCCAGTCTCACTCTATTTTCACGAGTACCGCCACAAACTATCGAACCGCCCAGCTCGAGCCATCACATCTAGGCCCGTTATCAAGTGCCCAGCTGCCTCAAAGAGTCATCATCATAGCATGTTAGATATTTGAATGATAACCAACTAACAGAATCACCAAATACACTGCCATCTGCTGCTTCTCTCCGGCATCCCACATGTCACACGGACTGATATGACATCGTCGCGGACACCCGTTCCCGAGGCAAGAGTGTAGACCCCTGGAACACAAGGGGAAAGGGTCTGCATTCAGTAACTCAAATGTCCAGCTAGACAACAGCCAGGCGTACCCTGAAAAGACAAGATCTGAGAGTGGCAATCGCTGTTTTCCTGCTCCCATTTTCGGGGCACGCGCCATGTATTGTAATTGAGAATAATCGACATGTTTTTCTTAATTTCAGACTGGGCGTATAACTTCAGTACGAAGCTCACGATAGTGTCTTTGCGCAATACCCCAGGCATCGAGCGGCTTCCCCGTGGGAACCATGTCTTGTTGATTCTGTCGACCAAATCTAGGCCAGTTCTTGGTGGGGGTGTCTTGGAGTCCCTGATGGCCATGGTGGGGTTTCGTTAACATCCATGAGACGATGAAAAGAGTAGACGGACAGTGCATATGTCCCAAGAGTCAGGTAAATACTGTGCCAAGGTCATGATTCTTTGTGTCTCTGGCCATCGGCCACTGTCTGACTCAAGATACACAGTTCTTTTCGTGTCAACTCACACAGGCTGGTAACATATCTAAAAGGCCTGTGATTGAGCAGTGGATTCGCATTGATTGCAAGCCTCATGGCTTCCTATGTCCAATAACTCCAATCTAAGTTCGTCAAGGGCCTCGCATGCGATCATTGATAAGACTTGTATGATCTCATACAAGGAGCATTTCTGTGCATATAGTACAGTCCAGTATCCGTATCACGGGCAGGCAAAGCCCAAAGACACAGCCAACGGGTTGAACAGCAAACAAGCTCGCCACCCGCATCCGCGACCACCGGGGCTCCTGTAGTGTTCCCACCCGGACCCCGAAGCCGTAGAACCCCGGGGGGACAAACCCGCTGCTAGGGGATTGAGGTTCCTGTAGTTCCGCCCTCACCGACTATTACAGTCCCCATCTCGTCACCGAGGAACAAAACAGAAGCGAAATTCTGAAAAACTCCAGTTCAGTCCAGACCCGAGCTTGAGCGTCAAATAGATCAGAAAAAACATGAACTAGATATGCGGAGAACTTCAAAAAGAGGTGTAAGGAAAAGCTAAAGAAAAGAAGGGGAAAAGAAAGGTCTGCAAAACTTGTGGCCATGGTGAAAGCCAACCTGGAAGCTAAGAATAAACCAATGCTTGAGAGGAAAGTAAGAATTCTTCTTTTTCTTCTCTCACACACGGTACTTTGGCTGTAACCCTCCACGGCCCTGTCCATTATCTATCTCACTTACAGGGCGTCGCACTTTCACACCCTCTCGGAGGGTTCGCTAAGCCAGAGCCTCAATGGCGCCCCCTTTCTCTGGTGAGATCAGATGCTGGTTGCAGCGCAGCCCTGGGTGCGTGTCTCTGTACAACCACTGTTGAGCTCATGTGTTACACAGCGGCCACGCTCGCAGGTTTCGTTGAGGAGGACTGGAATTCTTGTCTTGGAGTATCTCGAGTGCTTATTTCTTTGGGGTCTCAGGAGAGTCCGTGCAATGTGCATGGCAGTAAAAATATGGCATTTAGCTTCCGAGTGCAAATTGAAGCCATCGTGATTGTTTCAAGGTTCAATAAAACATTGACTTTTTTTCGTTAACCCCCCACGCAGCACATGTTCATCCCAAGCAACTGCACACACACACAACCATCTCATGTCGTCACATCAAAGACAGCCACTCATCTTGTCGGCTCTCATCCCTCCATCACAATACGACACAGTAGCGTCGTTCTGTCCAAATTTTCTCGAGCGGCTTCCGAACGCGACAACATACACATACTACGTACCTGGTAGTGAGAGACAACCAACCTCAACGACCCATTCACCGTTGCATTCAACCGTCTTCCTCCACCATCAGAAATGCGGTGCAACGGTGAACAAAAGCTTTTTGTCAAGCTTCGTGTTTTCATCACCGCCATGAGCAACCTTGAAACTTCCATGACATGTCCAGGTCTAGGTCCCCTAGTTTACACTACATAATCCGGTTGATCCCCCGCACTCACCGCATCTGCCCTTGTTCAATCATCGATTCCTGTTTCCCCGGAACTATACCCGTAACCTAAAAAAGTCCAAGGCCCACGAGACCCTCTACTCTATGGAGTACTGTCCTATCGCGGATCTATCCAAACATCCGCCTTTTCATATCGTGATAGATCCAGCTCTCCTGATGCTGTTCAATCGAGACATATCCCATCTTATTTTTTGACCCGTACCGCTGAACTTTAAGTGATAGCTACATCTTCACTCTATCCCATACAAGTCACTTTCGATGATATCCTGCCTGAACAGTTTGATAGTCAATTATCAACGGAGATTCCAACCTCCATAAGTTCTCTCTTCAGACGACATGTCAATTACATTGATGTCTCCATCTCGTGATGCTACTTCTGCACACCGCTTTTGAAAACGAAACCTCGATATTTGTGGTTTCTTTGTTGTGCTATCAGTGCTACGTTTGTACTGCACAAAGCATGTCATCATAGCTCAACGTCTTTCATCAGCTGGATTGAAACAGCTCCATCATTCAAGGATTCTACCACTGTAGCAACGAGCCTCGTTCTGTGTTATGTATCACTTTCGGAAATCGTGGTACCCCAGATGGCATCCCACTGTCTCACTTTCCCATCATTAGCCCTCCGAAGTCGGCTGAAAGCCCTCCAAAATGTTAGTATTCAACCGTCATCGCAGATATGCATTTTGTAGTACTCGGTACTTTACCCCAGCATCCGTCTCAAGAGATAAGCTCCACTCGCCATGTGCTCCTAGCCACATCCCGCTCGCTTGAACTTTGCCTGCCTCTTGTGTGCGTGCCTAGAAGATCAGCCCTGAGCTTAAGTTTTCATGCAAACGAAACGGATTGACTTCTGGAATGCAGTAGTACTATTCAGCCAATCCTGCGTTGTCAAAACGCTGATCACTAAGCGCGGATCATAAGAGTCCGTCTTGCAAGTTCGGTGTACACGACGTCAGTTGTTTCCCCGAGTCGTGTTTCGAGATCTACAAGTCGTGTTTCGCATGCGCGACTCATCCGTTGATCAAATGCTATTGATGGGTGGCTAAGAAGAACATCTATGCTGTGGTTGCGGTTGTGGTTGTCTCATAAGTCCTATCACAACATCATGATTGTAACTTCATTGCAACAAGCCGCGGTACTTTCTTCAAAGCCACTCGCACGCAGTAATTCATATGCAATACCGTCGTGCTATCTAATCAGTTTATTCCCAACCTCATTATCGTGTAGTTGTTCCTTTGATACTTGTCCGTATGTGAGTTCAGCGTTATCTACAGGGTAGCCTAGAAAATAATCGTGAGCATTCTGGTACCAAGCACAGCGGACAATCATATGGCTTCACGACCATTTCTTCTACATATTATCACTAGAATTCTTAAAACTTTGTCCGTTGAACCTTGTTGCTAAATAATTTCAGCATTATAGTGGCATGAAAAGCAGCAGCCGTCAATGTCAGAATAAACCCAATACGTTAAAAGATAGGTGATTTATTCCAACTATGAACATTGGCTTTCTACCAATCCCGGAATGTTATAATCAATTTGACGCAAAGCAGCTGTTGTATATCTCAATTTAAATAGATAGGCAACTGTAACATACTGACCTTCAAGGCTCTACACTTGGTCCCTCCGACACCTGAACATGAAGTAACAAGCCAAACATCATGGCCATTCAGCCCATCACTACCGGTCGCTCAGATTTTAGTTGAATTAGACCCTCAGATATATCTACAGATACAGAGGATTGGCTCCTGATATGCGATGGACTAGGTACCAGCAACTTCTTGGGTTGATTTGTTATGTGAATAGCCAGATCCATTAACGATCATTGTTTCTTCAACCGATTAACACTTTAACACAAAGTTCAATAATAGCTACATACCCTTGGTCAGAGACGACAAGTCACTGCAGTTTGATAGCAGCGTTCACGATCTGAGAGGGTTCACTGCCAAGCTAAATGGCATTGTACGAATCCTGATATGCTGCAGAATGCATACCGTGGACGATCAATCAAGATCAACTCTTCAATACAACGCTCCAAATTGAGGGTTATAAGTAATATCTGCTACTCCATGGGTATGACCCATGTCGGCTTCATACAACTCCAGGGCTGACATCTAACTATCATGCATCGCTCTCAGGAAAGTAAAAGAACAGGGCCAAGTATTGTTAAACACACATTGAATTAGGCAATAGATATCTGCGAGTGAGTTATTGCTGCCCAATCCGATCCTACCATAAGTAGGTTCACTGAAACGAGATATATCTTCAGACACCGCTGCGGCTTATAAGATGAACCCTTCCACTAATGATCTTTGATCAGTGAAGTTATTGCGCTAAGGATATAAATCGTTTGGCCGTCATCCTTTCCGTGGCCTCTGTTATCTTTGAACTCTTTCTCTCCCAATCGAGCCTCTCCATGGTGTTGATTCTGTATAGATCGCCATCCCTTAACGCTGTTTAGTATTAACCGATATGCGTCGGCGAGCTTGTCGTTGGCACTATTGAATAAGTTGTACTGCATCTATCGCATTACGGGTTATCACTACCCATATTCTGTCGAGGCAACGTAACGTACAAGGCACCATTCACACTGATATGAGAAGGTTCGGGCTACTGGTACTGTATGTTTCTGTTCGCGATTTACTGTACCTTGGGTTATCGGCATCACCTTGGAGCTAGTAACATCTTCCTTCCGACCAATTTGTCAAGTCATAGACGAGGAATGGTGACGTTTTGATCCACAGCATTGAATCCAT
Organism: Fusarium heterosporum; assembly: GCA_013396295.1. NCBI lineage: Eukaryota > Fungi > Ascomycota > Sordariomycetes > Hypocreales > Nectriaceae > Fusarium > Fusarium heterosporum. The sequence continues at coordinate 35,873 of JAAGWQ010000163.1, read as the reverse complement.
GGAAAACAGTTAAAATTGGACTTTGCCGACATTGCAGTTTCCTGCATGTTAAATCCAGGACCACGAGGGTCTTTTTGGGAGACATTTGGCGTAGCATCGATTCTTTTTGCTGTTTGATATGCTAGGATTGGGTCTCTTCCCAGCAAAGTTACAGTTAAGAAGTGCCAAAGACCGGGAAATCCGCCGCAATCAATGGGAGAATATGAGACTGATCGGAAACAGGACAACATCCACAAGTGTCGACTTGACATTAAGGCCACATGACTCGGTAGATGGCAGAGGCCGAGGAAGGAGTCTATGGTTAATCACAATATGGCGTGGCATCGTGGTCTGAAATTAGAAATCATTGCTCTAGCTTCATATTCTTCATCGAACATCCGGGTTTGATATAACATAACCTCATAATAAACCAGCCAAGCGTTCGGAACCCGTGTCATATTAGTTCGGCCAAGCGCAAATAATCACTCTGCGATCTGAGTGAGCTGTATAGTTTCAGTGAGACTCCCAATTTACAGTCCATTATCTGCGTAATCGGAAATTGGCAATGCCAGATACTAGAAATACCAGGATACAATTACAACTGCCGATGCCGTTTCAAATTGAATAACAAAAGAAGTGTGACCCGACAACCAGGCATTGGCTAAGAAGCCGACTGCAACATCAAAACCACGATGTTACTTTGCCATTCGCAAGACAACAGTTCTTTTAGACTGGCTTGGGTTTGTTTCTTGGTTTCAACTTCTGCCACTTGCGCAATCGCTACGCAAAGAACCACATGCCCCTGCATGAAATGATTGATCACAGTGCAGCAGCGCAATCTTCTACTGCTTACCTTTTGATTGACAGGGATTCAACGTGGTAAACCAGGGGGCCGAGACGCCACGACGTGTCGTGCAACCGTGGCTAGCAGATAACGAGAGTGATCACAAAAGCAGCCCTTGAGGAAAATCGTTGAGACGAGATTATTTCGACTGATGCTTGAAGGATGTGTTCATGGTGAAGAAGTACCACGACCCTTGTCATAAGGCCCAGAGACTCGGGGTGGCCATTAAAACCCCTGTCGATGATCGAGATGACAAGGCAGCTCACATCCTGCGACTACGTTGAGCCAAGACATCTTACTTGTCTAGCTTATCTTGCCAGCGGCACGGCACGAGTTACAAGTGCTGGACATTCAGCGTCATCGTTGTTTAATAGCTTTCTCACCGTGCTTTATCAGCGGATTGCTTCAGCTTCAGCCTCAGCCAAGCCATCCTGAGGCTTGAGCAGAGAGGGAGGATCCCAGAGATTGTGCTAAAATGACATTCAACCTATGGGAGATCAAAAGCCATGAGGAACAGGGTCTGGAAACCTGGCTGCGAGTGGGCTCTGACAGAGTTGTTGGCGCTGAAGCTTCTGCCGCTTCCGGGGAACAAAACATGGCAGACATGACGACATGGTGGGTATCAATTCTGCTGCGGGATTCGACAAGAGGTTAACGACGCTATTGAGGCCATATTGGATGTTTCGACGGCTATTGGAGAGTGTTCTATGCATCATGTTGTTTTGTTAATCATGGAGGGTATGCGAATCTGGGGAACGGATGATTGACCTCAGTAGCAACTCCCCAGATACGAAACGTGGTAAAACCCGAGAAAAGTCTTCTTTTTTGGTCCTTTCTTTTTCGGTATTAGTTCATTGGTCACTACCGAAAAGAAGGATCAGTCTGGTGGAGACAGGTGTTTCGTTACATCAACTGTACAGGAACAAGTAATAAAAAGCGACAGAGAAAAGAAACCCATAGCATTTGATCGTGATCGTGATCGTGATCGTGATCAAGCTCTGGTCATTTCTGATGGAAGATGCTGTTCTTTTGATCTGCTATCGTGAACAGCTTAGAGGGCATTTCAGCTGAGCCTTATTCAGACCCAAAACATGCAGTGGCTTGCTGAGCTGCCTCTTAAAGAGTGCTAAGTTTAGGCTTATTCTCATGTAGATTGGAGAGTGTGGCATCCCACGCTTCAAGATCCATGCCTCAAAAAAACTCCAAAGATTCATGAGGTAACGCCACAACTCTCTTTGCCCTTTAGGTTTGGGATTGTTTTATTTACTTTCTCCCAGTCAACCTGCATAGTACGTACAAATAAACGGTATCGAATTGAACTTTGTTGGAACTGTCCCACTTAATTGGAAGTCAACGGCCAGCTTCGTTCTCCTCCTCCAACTTCCAACTTTTTTTCGCAACTTGGCGACGTGCCTTTTGCGACAGGCCAATCTCTCTGCATACACCAACTCTTCTCCCTGTACCACTTTGGCTGTCCCTTTATTTCGTTATTTGCTTCTTGTACACCTGGGACCTTGCGTTTTGTCTGACCTGCACAACCGTGGCTTATATATCGACAACTCTTTAGCTTGAGCCTTTGGTTACACTGCGCCTGCAAATACAAGAGCGCGACGTCAGGTACGGGCCGATCTCTTTAATTTTTCTGATTCGCTGCCTACCGTTCCTCCTCCTCTGCTTGTCTTATTTCATCCCATTTCATCTCTGGTGTCTTATTCGTCTTGTATTTTTTCTTACCTAACGGGTCTTTCCGCGCGTGCCTGGCTCGGTAGTACCTGGATCATCCTGTCTCTCCATGCGACGCGCCCCAGCAGCGAAACACCAGGATACCTTGCCTTGGCTTGTGCGCTGCGCTATACTGCACCTTCAATCAACTCACTAACTCATCTTCTTTGTCAGTCCGAGTCTGTGCTGCGCTGGCTATAGCTATACTGCCCGGCCGTTTCATTCTTGCTCCCTGCCAAAGTCGACAATTGGTTTCATTCTCGCGACTCTCTTCAAGCATTGTTCCTGCTACAAAGATCCCTGCACTTGAATCTCCGACTGTCGAACTCGGGCCTATCCTTCTCGCCATTGAGCCCACTCTTCAAACCTACTTCTACTCGTTGTTGCGCTGCTTCACTGTCTTGGTTTTCCCGATCCAATTCTCCGTCCGACAGCTTCTAAGACTCTGTGCGCGAACGTCCCATCTCGACCCTTGACGCCGATTGACACTATCAATAAGCTACTACCAAAGCTGCGATACCTGCAGCTAGCTATCATCGAGGCACACCGACTGCAGCGCAGTATATCATGGGGTGCTGACCCATGACCTCACATCAACACCCTTCAAGTTACAGCTCGATAACACACTGTTGGTGCAATCGCTGTGCTACGCCGTTCGGCCTGCTTATTTTGGTCCAGACCGAGGACTTGTTACCGAATTTCGTCAATCTTGTCCATTTATATCTACTTCCCTGTCTGGTTCAGGATAATCTGGATGCTGGGCGCATCCTTATTGATAAGTATCAAGACCAAGGCAGCATTTTCTCTGCCATTTTCGGCTGGCGTAGGACTGCACCGATTTGTGCCCTCACCAGTTGGTCATCATGACTTCTTCCAAGGCTACAATATCTGACCGTGGCCAAGAAAACGAAGATACACACGACCTTGTCCTTCTGTCTTCCCCTCTTTCGACTCCTCTTACAAGTCCCGAGCTGGCATCGTTCCAGTCGCTGGCCGACCAAACCCCGACACCGCTCAGCATGATGGACGACTCATGCTTTATCGATACTGGCAAGTCCAGCTCGATTTGCCTCGACTCGCGTAGTCTTAGTGCTGGTATGGACGAAACCACAGCACTGCCCAGCCAATCGCAATCGAGTATGGCGGGGTCGTCCTCTGGACCTTCGGATCCCAGCACCCAGGGCCAGCAAAGTGCAGATCCTCTTGGATGTACAGGGACCGATATAGATATCGGCCACACCGAACCGGCACGTGCCGCTGACAATGGTGATGATTCTTGCTCAATTAAAGAGAATTCGAATTTACAACAAGCTTCAAATCGACAATCGTATCGGAGACCCGAAAAATACGACGAAACAGATCTGACAAAAGATGCTGCAAGGCAAACGCAGCCAGAAGTCATTTCGTCCGCTAAACTGGATACGACAGACCCCTTTGCCCAAAATAGCAGCACCCCATCCAACGTCGCCGAGCCCGCTCTTGATTTCAGGGGCCCTCATTCCGATCAGCACGAGTATCAAATAGATAGTTGGAAAAACAACCAGCAATACGAGGCTGTTCCAGCGTCTACAGGGCCTTCGTCGGCAGAAGCCTCCCCTACGCCTGGGATAGCCACAGCACCCGCACGGGCAGACAGCCACTGTAGTGTTACTCGAGGCGCCACTCAGGCCATGTCCAGCACGACCTCCACTAGCAACAATTCTATCGCCCCTGGACATCAAAGACACCGCAACGGTCATTCCTCACTCGACACCCGCGACAACAACGTTCCTCCCTCTCGCAATACGTCCCTCTCTTCTCGACTTGGCGGTATCAAACTCGATACGAGCTTTGTCAAGCCGACGCCAAGACCTATTGTTCGCACCGCACCCGATTCGCCATCTCTTAATATCAAACATCCAACTCCCGACATCACCTCCCAGGCTCGATCTGGAGCATACGTTGGTAACATCGCACAACTCGAAGCGACGGCCGAACGATTGTCTATGACCAGTTCCATCGACGATGCGATTCGAGACTTACACACTGAATTAAAACGATCCGATAGCCGACGATCTTCTATACTTGCCGCCGGTCTCAAAGCCTCAGGTTCCATCGACGATTATAGTAGTAACCCCGGTTCCGCCATCGAACAATTAAGACGCCATCCCTCTATCGCTTCCTCTATCGTTTCAACAAATAACGCTGCACGTCACGGCGGTTACTCCCCCGCCGGATACGTGCTTTCTCCTAATCACTCCTTCACTGGCCGTCTAAGATCAGGATCCAAGAACTCAGCTGGCCGCCCAGACTTTGATCTTGATACAGTCTTGTCACGTCAGGGCCCAGGCAAGGCATCTGTGAGGAGTGTTCGTTCCACGAAAGTCTCGCTTGCGGAGATTTCAGAATCCGAACCTATTGCACTAACTCAAGACGTTCTCGATATGGCCGACAAAACCCCTGTCAAGAATCCCGAGGGGGAATATCTGCTGCCCGACGAGCTCCGCGATGCCAACATGCCCGCTACCGATATTTTCTCAAACATGATGGGAAAGGAGGATTTTATGGAAGGCAATGAACACCAAGCTGGAGCAAGCACTGGCCTTCTAGCCGATCAAGAGTCTCGAGATCCTAAACGGCCGGGAAGTTCACACTCTGATACAACTTTTCAACAATGTCAGGATGCTTTTGGCGACTTTGATGGTGTTCATTGGGTGCCTGAACAGGATGATCCTTACGCTCTTCCCGATGATTTGGAGCCCAAACCACAGCCTCGACCCCAACAAAGGCAGATGCCACGCCCGGACAACGTTCGACCACAATCGTACATGGATCCTGAGTCAGGTCAACAGATGCTTTACTACCCAGCTCGAGTGCCTGCAATGCTCAATCTACCTCCCAAGCTGTCCAACAAGCCCAAAGCCAATGAAAGAAATAAACGACGCTCCCAAGTGATGAGTGCTATGTTCGTAGACAATCGGCAGTCTCGAGTAATGGATATGGATGGTAAAGCTCCTGAGCGGGATACTACCAGAGATTCTTGGCTGCCTGACCCCCTTGCTGGTCATCGGGAATCATTCGCTGCCTTGTCATCCGATGGGTTTGGTAACCTAGGCCAGGAACCGGAGACTATCCGTTCCATACACTCTGATCCAGATCCTGCGCCTGTTGTGCAACCTGAACACAATGGTGATATGCCAGTTGAGACACTGAGACGTCCTCAACGGTTGTCTCGGAACGATCTTGACAAGCGAAAGTCAAGAATGTCGAATTTGCCGCCACAGCTGCGAGCAAGCGCTTACTTTGATCTGCCTGATAATACACAACCAGACATCGAAGTCAAGGACGGATCAGCTATGGCTACTCTCGAAAGCATTCTCGATGCCTCTGCAAACGCTCCTGTCAGCGCATTTACCGACCACGAGCGTGCTGGTAGACTTGGGAAGGAAGTGTACGGCAAAGAAAAGAAGAGAGCATCGGTCGCTGCATCTACTATTCTCCAACAGGAGCCCGACAAGAAGCACGCTAGAAAGCGCTCGTCTTTCATGTGGCTTGGCAAGCGTCAGAGCAGTGCCAACGATGTTGGCAAGGACCAGAAAGCGCAGTCAGAGTCCGGAATGGGACCAGTAAATGCCGACACGAACGCGAACGAGAACGATGGCCTCGCTCGTAGCGTGGACGGCCGTAGCGATGGCTTAAGCGGCGACGAGCAACAGGCTGCTAAGGACGAAGCAGAAGGTGCATCTGAAGAAGAGGAAGAAGGCTACTACGGCCCCCCGACAACACTCTTAGCTGAATTACAGTTGCGCAAACAGCAACAGAAGGAACGCACTCAACGAACATTTCCCGGCGGTATGCATGCAACCCTGTTGGAAATGGATGCTGTTGCCGAGACCCAGCGAAAGGCGAGGAACAACAAACGCATCAACTTGGCCTGGGAAGAAGGTCAGGCACAACCCTTGGACGATGACTCTGGTGATGAGGACATACCTTTGGCTGTCATTGCAGCACGTAATCAAGGCGCAAAGAATGTCATGGATCTACAACGCCCTATTGGTTTGATGGAGCGCCGCGAGATCGAGGAAAACGAACCTCTCAGTCACCGCCGAGCGCGTCTACACGGTCAAGATCCTCGATCCATGGTAATTACCAACAGACCTAGCATGAATAACCTCAGCGCCAATTACCTTCCCACCACTCCTCACTCGGCCCATTATTCTGTGGCACAACAATCGGTGCAGAACGCATCTCCTGAACCGGATGACGAGTTTGAGGGCGAAACACTTGCAGACAGAAAGCGACGTCTAGCAGCTAAGGAAGAGGCAGAAAACCTACTGCCTAAAGCTCGACCTGTCAGTGGCGCATTCTCTGTTGAACTTCTTACTCAGTTTGAAGACCCTGAAGTGAAAAAGAAGGATGAAGAGAAGCCCACGACAGGTGAAGAAGAAACACTCGGTCAACGCCGTCGCCGCTTGCAGGCTGAGCGAGAAGCCCGTGAGCGTGAAATGAGTTTCAACCAGCTCAACGCAAGTTCTGAGGACCCAGAGCCAGTTATACCCGGAGTCAATGGGCAAATGCATCATATGTCTAGCGTTCTAGCTGCTCATCCTAAGAGAGAAATCAACCAAGCTCGGGAAGATCGTGCGCGCCTCGAACATGAAAGGAGGCTTGTAAGAGAGCGTGATGCCAAGATGGCGGCCTATCGAAACCAGATGCCTCAAACTTGGGGTAGCGCGACCAATGCTCAGTCAGGTGGCTTCCTGGGAGGCACTTTCAATAACGGTCTTGGTGGCCAGAACTCTCAAGCAGCCATGTCTTCTCCAGCTCTCAACACGCAACTGTTGAACCAGCCGGCGCTGAATCATCGAAAGAGTGCCGTTTTCAGTACCTACGGAGCACCGATGCAGCAAGCCCAATATGCCGGTTCCGCGATGAACCTGGGGGCGATGAATAACGGTATGGGCCCTTATGGCACTGGTGCCATGGGCATCTATGGCGGAGGCATGATGCAGCCTGGTATGCCAATGCCTGGGCAAGGTGGCTCATCTAACAGAATCGAGCAATGGCGCCAAGGTGTCCTCCCGTGAGGACTTTGACACTTTACCTCGACTACCTATTTAACAAACTAGACTGATACGTCGGTTAACGTCGAGACAGCTCGTATAAACAATTAGCTACTGCTGTTTTTAAGAAGCTTAAGAGACAAGGGAAGTAATTCTAAGGCGCATGGCTGTCAGCATTGGTGTTGGGTGTCTCGGATAGAGGACATAAACGGTGGTAATTACATACATGTTTAGGGCTTTTTGTCGTTTTTGTCTTGCTCAGCATGTCATGGCGCTGGAAATACATGCAGGCTAGAAGGATATAGCAACTTCTCTTTACAGGCAGAAATCTCAAACGCCTTTTAATCCGCCATTATTCTGGCATTTTGTTCTTAATCTTGACGGCATGTCGTTTGATGTAAAGACTACGATAACGATGATATGAATTAAAATTGTTACACATCAAGCACTGCGTGTGAATGTCAAGCATGGGGAGGTATCAACTCGTCATATTGCCAAAACAGAGATACAGAAAGATTTAAAGCAACCCAATGTCTACACGACCAACGCCAGGATGAACAACAAGTCATTTTCCCTCCCCTCTTTTCACCCTTCTTCTACATGCTTTTTAAACCCATTTCTTCACCTCCGCTTGCTGAAGTTACCGGCAGTCTTTTGCAGTTTCGATGGAGGTGCGACTCCGGCTTCGACGTCACTCTCCTCATCCTCGCCCATAGATTCGTCCACATCGTCGTGGTTGACCTCATCCTCGTCAAGAGACTCCTCGGCATCGCTATCATCCTCCTCGCCAGCGGAAACCTCTTCATCGTCAGAGTCGCCGACAAAGCCGTTGGTGATGGGAACATCGTCGTCGGAGTCGTCAAAGTCTGTGTCCAGGCCGCGTCTTCGGCCAGGTGTGCGCGCAGTTTCGTCTTCGCCCTCGACCCAGATGACGTCCTCATCCTCGTCCTCATCGGAGTCTGAGTCGCCGCTGTTGTGGAGACCAGCGCCGCGGGACATCTTGCGGCGGATGTCCATTTGGCCTTCAAGCATATCGAGCTTGCCCTTGAGAGCGAGCAAGCTTGATAGACCCTTGGCGCGCTCGGCGAGAACCTTTTGCAGACCGCTGAGGCTGTGGATGACCTTGGGCTGCGAGGCCAGAGCACCACCGTGAGCAACCAGTGTCCACTGGACCCAGGTCATGAGGTTGCCAGCGCGACCGGGACGGCGGTACAGGCGGGCGGCAAGCTTGGTAAGAAGGGTTCCGGCCAAGGCGCTATCGAGGCGCTCAATGGTGTTACGGATGGTGGGGAGATCGGTGGTGTGCAGACAAGACTCGAGCAGGTCTGTGTCGTCGGTACGGAGCGCCTGGGACAGGACGGTGGTGAGAGACTGGTGCGTCGGGGGCGCAATGGTGTTTCGCGCAGGTTGAGAGATTGCGCCGCCATTAAGGGCCGAGGGAACATCGATGATGTCGTTCTCGGCGCGGAGGAGCTCTCCAAATGAAGGCGAGGTAGCCTCGGCGTCTGACTCTTCGTCATTGGACTGACCCGCTGCCTTTTGCTTGGTGGTCTTGGGTCGGGATGTCACAGCAGACTCATTAGCCAACTGCTGCTCCTCCTCGGGGTTCTCAGCATCGGAGAGGTCTTCATCGCTATCGGCGTCGGATGAAATGTCAATAGTCTCGACCTGCGAAGTCTGGATGGCATCGGGACCGGCGATAGAGGCCTTTGACTCGTCGATGACGGACTTGTTTGGAATTCGAGCGCTGGTTCGAGAGACAGGGGCGGCCAGCTTGACCGGCGCTTTACGTTTTGTTGACATTATGATTAATGTAAAGTTGTCGAAGCGGCGCAGAGATATTAAGCAGTCGCGTGCAAGGAATTATTGATGAAAGAATCAAAGACTGACGTCAGACTGAGGAACAGATCAAGAGCCCGACTCTTGCTTGTCTGTTTCGTGAAGTTTCGTGAAAAATCGGGAGATAGTGAAGACGTTCAGCGTTATCAATTGCAAAATTTGACGAAGCCGTCGCTCAGTCTCAAGTGAAGGAACTTTTTTTCTGAATCCCTAGCTTGGCGTCTGCTTGTCCCACTCGCGATAAGATTAGAGACCAAAGTCACGTGCACTTGTACTGCGCCATCGGAAAGCCACAGAATCAGTCATGTTGTGGCTGTATGTGAAGAAAGACCAGGCGCTCGTTGCTTTGGCGCTTGTGATTGGCTCGAGTTCTTGATGCGGTCTGATCTTGGGTTCAGGAGAGCCATTTAATAACAGTGATTGGTCTCACAGTATACTCTGAGCGGAGACAGCCCTGATTGGACGATCTGAAAGATAGCGGATCTCTTGCGAGCTGTAATTGGGCGCCTTTACATTGGTCTTTGTGCCTTGAGGATGGATCGATCTGTAGTCCGTGACCTCTGGCCCTCAGGAGAATGAGGCACAAACAAAGTAGGGCTTGAAACGTGTTTTCCTCATTGTGTAAAAGAATAGTACTGAGATTTGACAGCCGTATGTATGTGATTGTCCATCTACTCATTGTTTGCTCCTTTACGGGAAGTAAGCGGTCACCTGATATAATCCCCCCTTCCCTCGAAATGATCAAAGTGGATCCGCGTCCGGCTTGACCATGATGCGTCCACCTTCGATATAGAGGTGAGCATCGTTAGGAGATTATACTGGTTTTCCACATGCTGGTCTGAGCTGTGACGCGACGCGAACGTGTAAGAGAGACGTCGCGAATGTTCATGCATTTGGTCCAGATATAAGAAAATGGGCACTGCATATCGTGTTTTAACCTGTTATTTTTTGTCAGGTACAGAATCATGTAACTGTTCAGAAATGCTTTCTATATGTTGGATATCTCGAGTCGCCATATGTTTTATTCTCTTCTTTATCTTTGTTTGAAGGTTCACCTTGTGAGACGATGTGCTCGGGAAACGGAGACATTCCGGGGCCGTCGTCAACGTTGGCCGTGTCTTTTGGGATAGGGACCTTCCCGTTCTGACCACTTCACGTGTACCATATTCGAACTCACTTCTAGGCTCACAAGGCAAGTATCATAGCAGGTTTTTATGAGCATCATCATTAATGCATTCAGTGAGGTACATATACCAAAGGCTCATCCTTAGACTAATTAAATGATAATGACCAAATTCTTCAACTTGGTAGGATTGATACCCAACCTCGTAGCCACAAGTTGGTTCCCCAGCCACCGACTCCGTTTCATTGCCATGGCCATGACGAGGCCAGATCATCTGGCCCGTGCACGCCTTCTCAACCCCTTTGTATACAAAACCCGGTCAACTAAATTTTTCTCGGGTTCCTGTCATGCTGCCAAGTTGGCACGCCCCGGTAGTGACATGTCGACGGTTCAGCGGAGTTTGCCTTCTTCTCTCATAAATACCACCGCGCCTCCGACCGGGCAAAATTCACTGACGTGCACGCGCTTTTCCCTCAGAGGCTCCTTTAAACTCAACCCCCCTACCCCCCTCCCTCTTCCGGTCCCCGGCCAAAGGAAAAAAAAAGACCCGACAGAAGCACTGCACTGCACTGTACTGCGCTGTCATTGATCTGCTCCTGCTACTGATACTGCCACTGTTGCTGCCCTCGCACTGGCCACCCGCCTAAGCTAAACAAATCTCTCCCCCTCTTGGCGACCACCTTGCACCTTTTAAGTTACGGCAAAGCACAAAAAGCACCTCCCGCGCCCGATCACGATAAGAGCTCTTTTCAGTTCTTGTTGTTCTCGAACCCGGCGATCACCACCCAAAAATACGTCTCACACCTCGCTCTGCATTAACACTGCACTGCACACCACATACTTTTCCCACTTTGACCTTGTAATCAATAATAGGTTTTGCGATCCGAGGCTCGCTGAAACTGTTTTTTTCTTGATTATTATTTATTTCTTCCTGTTGCGGCCTGCTTCTCTCTTCTTTACCTTCTACCTTGGTACTTTCTGTACTATCGCGCGCAAAGTGTCACCTCCTCGTTATCGCGACATCAGCGGTTTGGTTTCCATTGTCAGCGTCATTGCTCCGGCTTTACTCCTCTTTTTATTGCCTTGACCTACCTGGCTCTTGCCTTACCTCCGCATTACTACGCCGGCCTTGGTCCTTGGTCCTTGTTGCTTCCCTCTACGCCTACCTACTTTTTGCCGCTAGGCCCTCAAAGGTCCAGAACGAACTGCAGCGCATATAAGATCGCGACTCCCCGCCTTTCTTCCAAAATCGCAATTGCGCGACGCGCCTCCATTCCAAAGTCCCCACCCCTGCCATCTCCACCGCGCACCAACATCACGTCGATTCCCGATATTCATCGACTCACCTTCTTCCGTCTACATCGGTCTTTCATGTCGCGACGGGTCAACTAGCTTAGCCTTGTATTGACGCGCTTCTATCGCGACCAGCCATTATGGCTTCACCAACTCCCGATGCTCCCGCTCCTGCTGCCGTTTCTCCGTCGCGCGATGCTTCAGTAGAAAAAGAACAAAAGTCAGAAGTCAACGGGTAAGTTGCCCCTGCGTTTTGTGACGCGCATTTTCCGTTCACGCTGTCGCGTGTCGATCGAAATGATGCATCATGCGCACACCTCTTTCTTCCCTCAGCACTTGCTGACACTATGATCAGGCATTCCACACCCGAAAAGCCAAAGGATGCTTCTGAGGCTGCGCCAGTAAACGGCGACGAAAAGACAACTGATCCAGTCGAAAACGGTGTTGGTAAGGATGTCGAGATGAAGGAAGCTGGCGAGGAAAAAAAAGCTTCTACAGATACACCAACAAAGGATATTGTCGCAAACAGCGATCGTAAACCTGAGAATGGTGATCAGGTACAAGAGGCAGATGATACCAAGTCGAAGGATGATGAGCCAAAAGCTGCGCCAGAGGATGTCGACATGACAGATGCTGCCCCTGCAGACAAGCCTGAAGACGAAAAGGCTCAGGGTGATGAGCCTGCACAAGACACGCCCACGGACGCTGCTAAGGAAGGGTCGAAAGATATTGATATGGCAGACAAGGCTTCTGATGCCTCCGAAAGGCCGAAAACAGCAGATGACAAGGTGGTGTCTACACCCAATAACGAAGAGGCTCCTACCTCCGGAGCTGATGTCCAACACACCAGCCTGTCTCAGCTCGCCATTGACAATGATGAGTCCGAGGCCCCTAAGCCATCCACTGAGGTGTCCATGCAGGATGCACCCGCCGTAGACACTTCGGTCGGTTCCAAGGTAGCTCGCGAACGCGAGGATGACGTCGACGACGAACCTGCACCTAAGCGAGCCAAGACAGAGCCCAAGTCAGAGGAACCCGCCGACATTGTGATGACTGCGCCGAAACCTGACCCAACTCCTGCCGAGGCCGCTCCTGAGCAGGAAACCTCGCGCTTTTCTGGTCTCGATCGATGGAACGATACTGATTTCAAGGATCAAAAGCTCACTGCTTATCAACGACGCGAGTTCCGCAAGGTGCTTGGTCGTGTAAAGAAAACAAAGTCAGGTGGACATTTCAAGGATTCCGTTCCCAAGCTGTGGCCACAACTTGCTGAAAGTTACCTCGCTAAGATCGACAAGCCAACGGATCTCTCTGAAATCGATCGAACCCTTCGCGATGTCAATGGTGCTTATGTCACAGTTGGTGATTTCCAAAACGACTTGGCACTCATGTATGACAATACTCGCACCTTCAACGGCACCATGCACGAAGTCACCGCTGCGGCCTTCAATGCCATTCGAGGAATCTGGGAAGATGTCATCCACATTCCCCAGGAGGAGGCAGTCAAGCCCAAGGCTGCACCTAAGCCTAAGCCTCCTCGTGAGTCGCGTATCAGTGCCCTGGGTGATCCTGTTCCCCGCAAGCCATCAGTCGGTCCTGGTACCAGTCCTGCTGCCGAGGTCCCGGTAAAGCCGCGACATGAATCTCGAGAGACTAGTGCTGCCGCTGCTGAACTACGCCGTGCATCAAATGCCACTGAAGGCGATCGTCCCAAGCGAACTGTCCGTGCTCCCAAGTCAAAGGATATTGACTACACGACCAAGCCTTCGCGGAAGAAGCTCAAGCCTGAGTTGCAATTCTCCGAAGAGGTATTGGGCGATTTGATGCACCCCAAGAATCATGCCATCAATGGCTGGTTCATGGAACCTGTCGATGCCGAAGGCCTCAACATTCCCCATTACTACTCCATTATCAAGAGGCCCATGGATCTTGGAAAAGTGGCTCGTATGCTCAAGGATGGCGACATCACCAACATCAAAGAGTTCGACAGGACTGTGCGGTTGATTTTCTCCAATTGTTATACCTTCAACGGTAGTGTCGACCAAGGTAACACAGTTTCGTATGTGGCTTCTCAGTTGGAGGGATACTACAACAACTTGATGAAGGACAAGGATAATTGGTTGGCCAGGCATGCCAAGGCAAATGCTCCTGCTTCTCACGGCAGTGATGAAGAGGATGAGGAAGAAGAAGAAGCCGATGTTGATGAAGCAACGGTTACCACTGGTGCTGACCCAACCAAAGAAGTGCGGGACCTGGAAGCCAAACTGCGAGAGGAAAGCGAGAAGCTCACAGATCTTTTCGCTGCTGATTCTCCCAACGAAAGCATGATTCAGATCCAGCAGACCATTGTCAACGTGGTGCAACAAAGCTTGTTGAAAGCGAAGCAGACTCTTAGCCAACACCGTACCAAGCAATCGGAGAAGCCAGCCAAGAAGGCCAGTAAGCCCAGCAAGCCTAAGCCGAGTGGATCTGCCCCCCGCAAGCCCAGTGGAAGTGTGCCCTTTGCCAAGAAGCCCAGTGGCACCAAGAAAGCAGCCAAGAAGACGCTCACGGCCGCGGATAAGGACGCGATTGCTTCGGCCATCAATGATCTAGACGGTGCTCAGCTTGACCGCGCCATCGACATTATCAAGCGTGACACGGGACAAAATGTAAGTAGAATGATAACTTGCCGCATCGATCAGCATCTAACGTAACCTCAGGAGAACACCGACGGAGAGCTGGAGCTGGATATTGATCAGTTGAGCAACGAAGCACTGCTCAAGCTCTGGGAGCTTTGCAAGAAGGTCCTGCCTGGATTCGGTAAGGACGCCAATGTGGTATCTTCTCCAGAAGCTTCCCGGGCAGCACCTCCAAAGCATTCCAAGACATCTTCAACGTCGGCAAAGCCCAAGAAGAATAAGCCCATGAGTGCTCGTGAACAGGAGGAGCGGATTGCACAGCTTCGCGGTCTCCGTGATCTATACAGACCTGGCCAAGAGCCCGGAGACGCTCAGCCTGTGCTGCAAGCCCCTACACCCACCGCCGAGTCCAGTGATGAATCGGATTCGGAGGAGGAGTAAGAACATCCAGCTAACAGATGGATTGTATGAGTTGTATGACTTTTTGGGAGCTTGGTTGCTGAGTCGACCGGAGAGCATGAGCCGCCACCATTATACCCAGCCGCATGGCTAACCCCGGTGTCATACTTGCTCAAAGGAGTGGCGTGGTATGCTTGGCATACACTTAAGCATGCCGCCTCAGACGAGGCAGAGATATATCAAGCCTGATGAAATCGATAATGAAGATGCTTTGCTGGTTCCCAGGCGAATACTGGTCATTGGGAATTAACAAGTGACAGCGCACGCATATAGAAATATGCGTGGTACGAGAGGTAATAGCTTTCTGGCGTGGGAAAGTTTCGATGGGGCTTGGTAAGGTTGATGAGGACAACCACGCGGAGAAGGTTTTGGGAGATACCCGAGCAGCAAGAATTTAGCGTATAGCTGATTGGTATTAACCGCCGAGTTGATATTGGATGGGCAGCGGGCATCCGAGTGCTGCTTGTTGACGATGTAGTGAATAAAATCGACTTAAACTTCCATTGAGCCGTCGTATGTGCGTTGTGTTTTAGAAGTACGAACATGTGGCACCGTACTCGTTGGTCAGCGACACCCGGGAGTATTGTGATGTTGGGTGTGTTCTGTTTGTTGACTGGGCGCGCAAGAGGGTGATTTCTCAAGGTCATCTCATGTCGAAGTGAGGGACGGTGATCAGATGTGCTGCGTGGGCAGATGGTATGCTCTGGCGCGTTGGCTGGGATGAGATTGGTGCTGAAAGTGCAATGTGGGCGATTTGACGGCAGCCGGACACTACACCTTGGTACGGAACGGAATCGATGGCCAGTGGTTGATACGAGCAAGAACATACCCGGTCGTCGTGTAGGAGTGAAAAGGCATTGTATCGACGTTGGAGCGTGAGGCGTCCAGGATATGGTGTGACGTCCCAAGGCACCAAGTGTGTCGTTTTGCCAATGGATAGGAAGGTAAAACCAAGCTCTTGGGGAGGAAAGGTAATGAGATAGCAAGAGAAAGACGGTGATTCAGAGAGTTCATGGTATGAGAAGGAAAATGCAGATGATGCTTTGAACGCTGTATGAGAAGAGATTGATGGAGAATAGACAGGACGTGAAGAAGAACTTGGAAATGGTAAAAATTGTCTTGAAAACCGGAAATGGCCCATAGAGTTCGTCTTACAGCCTCGTCCTTGCGAGAACATGATGAAATGGTGGCCGTCAACTGGGAATTATCACATCGTTTGCTTCTGCTGGCGTGAAGCTGAGAGCAGAGCATCTGATCCGTCAAGGCGGGGTTCGACAGAGATCAGCAGACAAAGAGGAGTTTGTATACATACCAACTGATAACAACTTGCCTTTTTAGTCGTATTCTTGTGTGCATTCCAGGTCTGGGTTTATTAGTGATTCAGTGTCGTACTAATTCAAAAAGTAAAAGAGAAAATTCTTTGTTTCGTGGTCGTGGGCTAATTTTTTTTGCCAGTGCGGGTTGCGAGACTGAAATTTGGGGGAGCGAGGTGGACTTTTTTGGTGGGCTGACGGGGGACGGAAGGGGTCTTTTTGGGGAAGGAACTTCGCCTCACCAGAGGAGCCCGTGTTAGATAGGGTGCGATGTTGACTACCCTGGACTAGACACATGGAAACTGATCAAACTTGCGGAGGGTGAACTATGTTGATACGTGTGTTTTAGTGTTTAAGCTTTGAGGCTTGTTATTACATATTTACTGCTCCAAAGTCGGTGATTTGGTATTTTGTACTAAATCTCAGTGTACAGTGGAAAGACCAACTCTGGTAAACCACTGTCTTTGTGCTGGAAAGCCTTGACTCGTCGAACTCAACGCAATATGACGACGAACAGAACATGCTCTATCTGATATGGCATACACTTCTAAACAGACAGGTTCTTACCAATTCCGCCTTACTGACTACACATCCGACTCCATAGGCACCGGAATTACCCTTCTCAACCTCTTCTGAATCTCATCAAAATCACCCTCTGTCTCTTCCGTGATAAACCCTCTTCTCACCAAGAAATCGATCATAACAGGACAAACATTCGGTTTGAACTCTCCCGCCAACATGCGTTCAACCACCTCTCCACACTCCATCAGTACAAACTCCTCTACCTCGTCATCTCCAGGCTTGGGGACCACATCGCTGGGCATCTCTAGGTCGAACACGTAGATAATGTCCGAGTGGAACAGTTTAGAGCGAGCGTTGATGTTGGCTAGCGTTATTGCCCCAGCAGGTTCTACACTGGAGGATACTAGATGCGGAGGGAGACAGGCTTCTTCGGTGGACTCGGCTTTGATACACGCAAGAGGCGTATCGCTGGCCTTTACGCCGCCGGCAACAGTACTGTCCAGAAGACCAGGATAGCTGAAAAGATGACGACTTCGCCTCGCAACCCAGATCTTGATGCGTCCGTCGTCTCCACGAACATATCCCGTCAGATGAGCACCGCGTGTAGCAATTCCAAACAACGGAGAGCTGAACCGCTCAATCTGGACAAAGCTTCTAGCGCCCACTACACGAAAGTACTCGCTGTGCTCCTTGTGAAGAATCGGAAATAGATCATTATCAATGGCTTTGTCTACGGCTTCTTGGAACGAAGAGTTTGCGTGCTCCGTGAGGGACGAGGTAGCCGGTGGCTCACTAAGCGTTACCCTGCGGTCGTCATGGTCGATGGTGAAGGACTTGGGCCATGGCATTAGTGATACCGTGGCGGGGAGGATGAAGCCATGGGGACGAGGGTCTGGAGAAAGGAAGAGACGGTAGTAGGGGGCGTAATTCGACGCAAAGTCCAAAGGGACACTAGAAGTGTTAGTTACCATGTAATTGAAGGGTTAGAGAGGACTTACTTGTCGATTTCGGTGATGAGATCAAGTAGTTTGCGGGGCTCTGACGAGGTTGTCATGATGGCGGGGGCGGGGGTTAATTGCAGCACAGGCAAATCGAGTGTTGTATACAAACGGAGTTGATCTTTCTAAACAGCAATTGTGTCTGGGATTGAAAGGGCACCTGGAAGCAATAAATGGTTGGTTTAGGCTGAGAGTGGAGATATATCTAGTTCTCACCAGAGGGTGTAACCAATGTGGATGGAGAGTTGCTTTTATCACACGCCGAAAATGCTGAGCGATGCTGCAGCACTTATATATTTTAACTTGTTCTCTACAAGTAATTCATAAGGGGGTATTGTTCACTTTGGCCTGGCATGTTTTCCTTAGTCTCTTGATCTATTGACCTTTGTTGGTTTTCTCTTGCAGTGCGACCTATAAAATAACAGTTCTAGTCTATTATGTTAGACCGGCTGTGGTCTTGGACAAACGCAAGCACGAACCCTATCTGTGATTCTCTACGTCCGTACTGTTCGATCAACACCCGTGAGAAGACATCACTCATCAAGTACAGATCTATTCCTCTTCTTCTTCCTCCCCAAACAACTCCTCCATATCCATAGCCTCCAGAGTATTCTCAAGCACCTTCTTACATCTCGCCCTATAATCAAGAGCCAGGTGCTGATTCCTCGTCAACTCGCCCCCTCCCACAATCTCGACGTCCGTCTCCAGCAACCTCTCCAGCTCCTGCATGACCTTGTGCTGGATGATAGCCGCCGTCTGCTGCATAAACATCCGCCCATCTTCGCTGACCTGGCCGCTGAAAAAATGCTCTTTTTGTTCCTGGTCTGAGTCTCCGCCGGAGATGAATTGAGCGCGCTGCTCCGGGGGTGCGAGAGTGCAGAAGATGTCCCAGACCATGTCATGCTGGACGTGCTGGAAGGCTCCGAGAACAGAAACAGATTCGCCGAGTTGGACTGTTTGCTTAGATCGCGCAAGGAGGGAACTGGCGTCTTGGACCGGTCGTAATGAGATATAATACTCTTCTGTGGCTTCGCCTTGAGCAGCCTGGCGTTTTCGAACGTGCACATAATCATTGTGTAGTTCCTCAGTCTCAGGGAGCATAAATCCATAGCCGAGAAGTAGCTCAGCATTTGTCTTCATGCTATAGTTGTTGAAGACCTGCTCCCCTGCTTTGTACGCCTTGCCAACCTTGAGACTACAGCCGTTGGTCTCATCATCGCGCTCCCACCGCACTTGGGTAGTCATGTCGTGATTTCCTACATCAAAGAGCGGCATGAGAACGGAAAAATCATCCAGCTTGACACCCTCGGGAAGACTTTGTTGATCTTCCGGCCCAAGAACAAGGCTCGGGCGGAAACTTCTACTAGAGAAGATGCTGTAGGCCCATTGGTACAGCGGTAGAGTGAGCTGTTGGAAGAGCTCAGACTCCCACGATTCAGCAGCCAAGAGATCATGTGCCGCTTTGAACTCTCGCTTCACGTTGGCCTTTATGCTGGTAACGCCAACCTCAATATTTGTTCCCTCAAACAACTCCGCGTCTTCATCAGGCCAAAACGGCGGGAGAGACCACGAGTCTTGGTTATCAGGCTGCGGGAGAGCCTGTATATAAGGCGCCCAGAAGGACTCCCCCTTCAAGAGGAAATGCTTAATGAGAACGAAACGGCCAATAACATGGGGCGGAGTTTGCGCCAGAAACCCAGCGGGAAAAGGTCTAGGGTCTTCACGGCCAGGAAGAGTATTGAGATATGACAGCGTGAGAGACGAAGGGATGCTGACGATTGTGTCAAAGGGCGATGTATTAGCGGTTGCGCAGAATGAGAGGCCAGTTTGGGGCAACTCTGAGACCTGGACTGAGGGGTTAATGGAGGCGCCGTGAGACGTTGCCCATTTTACCAATGCCGGTGCACGTTCCGAAGAAGACATTGTGAATGTATTTGTATCAAGAAAAGAACATCAAGATTGGATGTTCAGAAAGACTTTGGTTTGCTTGATCTTGGGGCCCCACATGGGAAAAGTGGAAGGGCAAACCAAAATCATGGTTGAGTGACGTGTGTGTAAAGATCAACAAATTCGAAGAAATACCAGAACATGGCCGTTTGTTCCAAAAGATTATTCAAAACACAGAGTTCACGTTTCATGGTGTTTCACTGTTAATTTGGAGGCTACTTCAAACATCTTATATCGATACTATTACAAAGGCGCATGTCCCAGCATGTACCTACCTACTCTTCATATGATAGATACAGTCTCTTCTTACACAAACCTATTCTTAAACTTCCTCATAACAGGATATGCTTCTTTCCCACTTCCCACCATCTTTATCATCTTCTTCCCCAACTTCAACTCCTTGATATCCTCCAAGTCCGCAACTGCATCCGCTGCAAACCCATAAAACAGCTTCATATGATCCTCACCCTCTGTTAGACTAACAACAGTCAGATGGAGCTGCTCGTGCATAAGAACCATACTCGTGATTCTCATGTGTTTGTGGTGAACCTCACCTAAGGCTTTTTCTTCCAGAACACAAACCCATTCTTGAACCGCCTGGCGTGCTTTGCCGCGGATGGTGCGCCAGGGAGAGTTCGCGTCGTTGAGAGGATGGTTGGGCCATTGGATCCAGGGAACTTGCAGAGCGATGAGGATGTTGGCGTTTGCGTTGTCAAAGCATCGGTGGTAGCAGAGGAAGTTGGGATGCTCAGGTCGTGGCCACTGGAAGCTTAGATAGGAACTCATATTGAATACCGGCACTTACTTTGGATATAGATCTGGTGTGTTTGTCGTGTAATATTTCTATGCGAGATGCTGTTGCTCGTGATTGTGATAAAAAGCATGATATGGGTATCAGAAGCAATGCTTTTATATACATCGCATGAGATTATCGAGCCTAGGAAGAGTTACTTGTTCGCTGGTGTATGTTCTTTCGATGATGGAAGGAAATAGTGATCGATATTGGGTTCTATTGCACATGTTCACGGTCATATTTTGCGAACACGCATAGTCGTAGAGTTGGAACAAACAAAGGAGGAAACAGGACTGCACATTGTCAAGCCAGAGCAGGTCTTGAACAATCATCAGGTCCGTTTCGATATCGCAAAAGTCAAGAGTTGACAAAAGGGTCTGATCAGGTATAATTGATCCCCCAGGCTGTATTGAATCATGTATGCCATATTATATATACGGTCGGATACAAAGACAAGTCGGGCCGGCCGAAGTTGAACGTTTGGCAGACCTAATCCACAACTCTACGGCAATACTTAGCATGAATAACACGATCAATTAAAGAGGCAGGTCCTTAAACGGATAAGCACAAGTTTCAGTCCCGTTGGCACCAAAATAGACCAAGACAAATAAAACCAGGCTAAGCTCAGCCAATATACATATATGCACATATTCTAACCCAACACCACCAATGTATAAACACCAACCATCCAAGTCCTAATGGAACTCCGCCTCAACCCTTCCATACCGCACCCCGTCAACCTTTAATTCAAAGCCCAATCCTGCACTCTCAACCCTCATCTCGAGCGTAAAGTCCAAATTATCAAACTCAACACCCCTCGTCGTTGTCAATCGCGTGAACAGGCTCCTCGGAACAGCGTTGAGGTCCGTCGTAAGCGTACACACGTGGATGAGATCCCGTGTATATGCAACAGGCGGCTCGTCGGCGTCACACGCTATCAGGTCGTCGGTGACAATCAGCGATTGACCAGGGCGGAAGTTACGTGTGTAGTGGAATGCAATAGGAGCAAGTGGTGACAGAGCCTCGCCCTAGAGTGTGTTAGTGTGTGTGCAATCATCGGAAAGAGAAGCCCGTACCTTTGCAATATGCCACTGCATCCGGTCTGATACCATCCAGCGTTCCCACAGAGGAGACCAGTACCGCTCACTGACCGAATGCTTATCCTCATCATACACAGTGGCATATGACGTTCCGTAGTGCATTCTTGACTTGCGGGAGATGACCATGTTGCCCTCTAGCCCCCGCAAGACAGCACCTCGCACAACCGCCGTCCAAGCATAGACTGGCTGCATAACTTCTATGGAGCCCGCCGCTTGTGTGGAATTGGCATTGGCATGCGTGGGCCGCTCGCTATATGGTGGTGGAGCAGCACTTGTAAAGTGAGACTTCAGTCGTCGGTATAGATAATCACTCTGGCCGAAACCTCCTACCAGGACGATACCCGAGACAATACCACCTTTAGATCGAAGACCTGTGACTTGGCCTTGAACAAGGTCACACACTTCCTTAACTACAGGTTCAAAGATATCCTTAACCTGTTCCGCTGACATGACCAAGAAGCCCGAGTCCAGCCCAGCTTCTTCATCGTCAGGGAGACCAGGGAACCTGGACAAGTTAGCAAGGTCGGAATCAAGAGGGAGTGGTGTACGTACGGAACATTGACTTCCATATGCTCGTCCTCGTTAAAGTTGCGTTTCACAAACTCCTCAAAATATCGGAGGCCCATTTGCCATGTCTTGCCCTTCTTGGACTTCATCTCATCAAAGCGAGTCTGGCCAAGACGGCCTCTGACGTGTTCTTCGAAACGATAGTTCAAAAAGGCACTTCCACACAAACCCCCTGTTCCCACAGCAGACTCTTCGACGCGAAGTGGCTTGAGAGAAATGATTTTATATGCGATCAGACTGCCGTTTGTTAGTGTTTACCGAATCCAGGGGGTGAGCTTGACTGACTCGACTGTACCGCCTCCGGCATCACAGACGATGAAATTATCGCCTACATTCAGATGATTCGGTTGAATCGCCTTGAGAGTATACACAGCTGCAGCCTCAGGCTCGCTAATCATCTGAATCTCAGATCGAGACCCCATACCAGCCCGCTCCGCAGCTTGCAAGGTCGTGTTCTTAGCCGCATCGCTCCAGACAGCCGGACACGTCAATACAAACTCGACTTTTGTCGACGCCATGAACGACTCGCCATAACGACGGGTGAGTGTATCCATGGTATGTTTATAAATCTGAGTTAGATAGTCGCTCACAGCATCCACCACGTTCTTATTGAACTTCTTCAGCTGCGCAGCGGTGTCTAGAGGGCTAACATAGAAGGGGAGCTTCTGCGAACGGTCGAGGAAGAGCTTGATGCAGCGCAGACGCGACTCCTCGGGCTTGAACTGAAAGCCCCATTTCACTGTGGGCTCAGAACCTTGAGGCGCATTGGGCGGGAAGTTGTATGCAATCTCAGTCGGCACTTTGTCTGAAGTGATTCCGTTACCACCGGGCCATGTCTTGATGATTTCTATATCATCAGGGGTAGATGTGTAAACGGCGGCAACGCTGGGAAGGTGTAAGTTTAATCATGGCATTTGAGGCTCAGAACCTCAAACTCACCCTGAAAATGTAGTACCAAAGTCAACTCCCACAATCAAACGATCGTTGAGAGGCGTCTGCTCCCTGACCAACTCCCTAACAGGGCCATTGATAGCCTCTGTCGAGCTTGGCGGGGTATAGCTGTTGAAGTAGTTATTTCGACTTTCCCGATTGCGATGGCTGCTGGTACTGGACCGGATTGGCAGATTGAGACTCATGATGGGCCGGTTGGCGATTGCGATTGTCGATGTCTTTTAGTCGTGCTCATACATGCATTGGACCGTTTACCATTGAGTTCAACGTTCAACACCGTTTTACCCCTCCCCCGCGCAAGAAGTCGAGTCGAATTGGATGAATGAAAAATGACGACAAGAGTGAAAGTATATAACAAGGTTTAATAGAAATGGACCTTTTTAGCAACGAGTATTTGTGCGAGGTTTAGATAAAGTCACCAAGCAAACCGTCGCAGTGTATGTTTGCTGAAAGATTGACGACGTCTCACAATGAACCAGTTGGTTTAGCTCGTCGCTCTGTGTGAAACGTCAACCGTTACGCTTTCTCGACAAAGACAAAACCAAGTCAGCCGGAAGCAATCCGAAAGAAATACCGAAATGAGATCGCCTCTAGTTTCGTAATAGCCAGCGTCGGTCGTCAGTTTTGGGCTTGGCTTACCAGGACAGCTGAGTGCTGCCTAAGGTAAGCGTCGTGATCCTTTAGCCGCTGTACACGTGACCATGGACTCGATACTCGATCTGATCTGATCTGACCAAGATGACCTCAACAGGTCCAAGCTAAGTGCTGTTGAACTAATTCAATCAGTATTCCTACGCCTTCATCTTGAATAGACAGACATTCGCCTTGTTATCACATTGAGTAAACGTAGCGAGTGACAATGAAATGAGATGAAATGCAATGGCACCTCAACGGCAGACCAAAGTCATGCAACCTAAAACAGTATCACAAACTCTTTAACATGTTTGCTTATTGTTATGCTCATTCTAAGTTGTCATTAATGCAAATAACCATGTTCACCCTCAAGCCACCTCATCTCCTGCTCACCCTTCGCCCACGGGTCTCATTAATCTAGCTGTCTCCCCGCTTGCTACAAATGCTGCCTCATTATTCTGGCTTCATCCCCACTCACAAGGGAGGCAGAAACCTCATCAATTTGATGCAAAAGTTACATTCTTCAGCTACTAGCACACGACCTCCCTCGAGTATACCATTAGAAGCTATCACAGAGGGCACCACATGGAAACAAGAATTGTTTTAACATCTTTTTGTTGATTAACCCCAAGGTCCCTTCTCACATCAAGGCATTCCTTCTCCTTCTACAGGGGCGTGTAAATAATTATGTACTCTCATCGTCAAGTTGCAGACTGATGTGTTCGGCATCATAGCCTGTGAAAACCCCCCTTCTATTTGTTTGACAGTCTTCCAATGCGTAGATTGAAAAGTTGGATAATGAAATGCTCCTTGATTCTTTTTGCGTCCTGCAACGAGCCAACAATAGCTTAGGCCTTCGTTCCATCCACCTTTTAAGCGTCCTGTTCAATCCCTTTTCCGCATTCAACAAGCAATGATAACCCAATATGACAAAGAAAATGGTCTGTCATATTCAGCCCAAGCACCTCAGACTCCATCCGTTCCACCCTACTTATATAGTGAGACAAAAGAAAGAAATTGATTGAGTGGTATGTGGTATTGCTCAAGCAGATTGCTGCGGCTGCGCTCGCCTGTGGTCTATAGGGGGTATTTGATACTCAAAGTGGAAAATGAATAAGAACAAACGGTTTCAAAAAGGGAGAGATCGCGAAGAGGTAAGAATAATAGTAATAGTGTGCAGAAGGCGGCATGAAATTCCGGCCGGGTATTTGGTGAAATGTCGAGTGCTGAATCGAAGAGCAAATAAAGTATGTATAGTCAAGCCATGTGCCCAAAAATCAAAGGACCGCCCCATGCTGCAATGATAAAAAGTCAAAAGAAGGATTGTGTATTTCAACCCAAACACCCAAACACCATGACCATGCAAAGTTGATAACAATAACTTTTACCACGCCACTAGACGTAATCGTAACGGTTTGTGCTCAAGCCTCGATACTTAGAATCGACTACCAGCTGCCCATATGCTGGCGGCTGCGGATGCTGCCCACTCACTCTCCTCGTAGGGAGGCGTGGGCCACTTGTATTGATTATCGGACTTCTTGTTGAGATCAAGAGGCTTAGGCGTGACAGCTTGACCGTCCACGAACAGGACCTGGTTGCCGTTGGCTGAAGGTGATGGCGTGGGGTATGGGTTCATCAACCCGATGTTGCTGGCAGATTGTCGGAGGGGTTTGCCCGAGTTCTGCTCCATACGCTTCATGGCGCGTTGAGTTGCGGTCAAGGCCTCATCCATAAGTTCTTCCTCCTCATCAGGAGCCTCATATTGATGCACACCATGTGTCGCTTGAGCCCGTCGCGTGCGACTGGAGACAGGACCACCTCGAGCAGCACCAATCAAGTTGTCTACTGACCGGGCTTGGTGTTGAGGTAGCGAGTGATGTCGCTTGAGGGTGCTGGTAGGCGAGATCTGGTGAGCGGGCGGAATTGGAGGTCGCGAATCAAGGTTGTTCTGAACATCTCGGAGGGCCTTGTCCAGGGATTCGTAGACCTCGGATTTAGGAATGGGAGCCTGTTGTTGCGGTTGGTCAATAACCATGGACGACCGGTTGCTAGCCCAAGGGCCACATCCAACCTGGGCCTCCAGGTCGTCGTCGTCATAGGGTGAGACGGGGGTCTGATGTCGTCCAGAGAACCGCCTCGCACGTTTTCGGAGGTGTGAAAAGAAGCTCTCCTTCTGTCCACTCGGAGGGGAGGCGAGGCCAGAATTCCCATTGAGTGCACGTTCGGCTTGTTGCCGATGCATTTCGGTGTAGTTGTTTGTGCTTGAAGCGACAGAGAGCTGTCGGCCAAGTTTCTTGGTCTTGCCCTGGCCATGTCCATTAGCGTAAGTGTCGTTGTTGACGGTATCGGCGCGGGCATTTACAGCATCAGGGATTGGTGAGATAGGCCTCGCAGTTGGAAGTATAGGCATAGGTGCCACGTTAGAAGGACCGTTTGTCCATGTGGTCCTCTTTCCAGGAGCTGGGCGTGCCTTTCCGTTGGTCACCTCAACAGCTGATGCAGCATGCACGGGTGCGGGACGAGGAGCAGTAGACTCCTTGGTCTGTGTCTGCATTGTAGCCAGGTCGGTGCTCTCTGAACGACCGATAAGCGACTTGCGGAACCAAGACTGCTTAACCGAGGTGGGCGTGGTGGAAGCCTCCTTGCTGCTTCGGCTAAGATCGGATTGCTTGCGTCCAAGGATTCGTGAGGCTGAAGACTTGGGTCGCATAGGATCGACGGCGTCGGCGAAGTACTCGTGGGCAAGGGCCTGAGAGGAGGTCGGTCGGCTCTTAGGATCCCACATCAAGCACCAGGTGACAAATTGGCTGAGAGAAGTGGGCCATTGTGGTGTTTGCAGAATGGTGTCCATGGCATGAGGAGCCATCTTGGGGAACGAAAAGCCCAGCTTGCCAGCGAGTCTGGTGCCATCACGCCAGTCACCTCCGCCGACGCGGTTGCCCGACTTGTTGTACCAGTTGCCTGGACTGCCCATAATTTCGCACACTCTCCAAACTTGGTCGACCTCGTTTCCGCCGGGGAACAGGGGCTTGAGAGTAGCGATCTCAACAGCCATAGCACCAACAGCCCAGATATCAACAGGTGCTGAGTACTCTCCTGCTCGCAGAAGAACCTCGGGCGCGCGGTACCATCTTGTGGATACGTAGGTTGTGTAGGGAAGCTTTGAGTGTGTCTCTCGGGCAAGACCAAAGTCGGCAATCTTGACGGTATATGTGGGTGGTGTTGAAGGCGGGGTGACGAGAGCCGAGTATCGTCGGAATGTGTTGCCAGATTCATTGTGACCAGAAGTGGTGACAAGAATATTTTCGGGCTTGATGTCGCGGTGGAAGAAGTGATGAGAGTGGATATGTTCGAGTCCCTGCATGATCTGGAAGAGGATGCTCTTCACGCTGGCGTTGTCAAGACACTTGTGGTCACGAGCCTTCATCAATTGGTAAAGGTTACCCTCCATGTACTCCATGGCGATATGGAGCTTCTTGGTAAAAGGATCCAGGAAGATATCGAGGGCGGGAACGAGGTGAGGATGTGGGGGTAGCGTACGGAGGAAGACGACCTCGCGGAGTTCCAGGCATGGTGTTATAGACTCGAAGGTCTTTTTCATGGTCTTGATAGCAACCTAATAAATGGTTACGGGAGCTGTCACACAAGAGGGTATACAATGTATCAACTTACTACTGTGCCTCGGCGAGCAACATTGGCACCAGCGGTTCGGACTCTACCCAGAACGACGCTACCGAAGCTACCATCGCCAATTTCCTTCAGTACTTCAAATCGATCCTCGAGAGAATAATGTTGGCCAGAAGGACCTCGGTGGGTCAAATCATTTGGAACAGTCATGTTGTCGGGTTGTGGTAGAGAGACTATGTGTCGAGATGCAGTGACACGCGAACGAGTTGGGAAGCTGGGGTATGGTGTTATTCGACAGGTTTCCTGGACCAGCGGCGAACAGGATATACCTAATCCGAGCAGATGATGAGCTCTATCAAAGAGCCAAAAATCTATTTACCGGAGCATTCAGATCGGTTAGGGTGATGAGTAAGAGCGACGATGAACGAAGGACGTGAGGCCGTGTGCCAGCGAGTGCAATTGTATAGCAATAGGGCTGGTAGCTCAGGTTATTTCCTCTGTTGCGTAGTAGTGTTTCAACCGAATGGAGGTGAGTGGCGGTTGTTGAAATAACGACGATGGATTGTACAATGGGAAAAAAGATCGAGAAAGAGGGATGTAAATGGTGAGAATAATTCAAGACGACGCAGAGAATAAACGTCAATCGAGGTGATGAGATCTCTCCGGAGGGTCCAGGTTCCAGAAGAGCAAAAGGAGTGACTAAAGTGAGGGTGATTGCAGAAGTGGATAAGGTCGATATTAACGAAAAGGAGAGGGAAAGCTCTTGTCCAGGGCCAAGGGTCAGGGGGGGAGTGGCTTGAACCTGCCGATCGGGGCAGGATCCTCAGGCCACTAGCGAGCAGGTAAGGTAAAGGCAGTTCAGTTCAGTTCAGACGCTCACCCAAAGGAGGCCCCAGCGAAGCTCCCGTTCTAGTGTGATTAATGCGATGTGATGAATGTTGAGAAATGACTAGCGATATTGAATCAGTGAATGATTGTTTAAGCGATGCCAATAGATGGTATTTCTTTATTTTTATTTTTATTTCTTTTATAGCAAGAGCGGGGAAGAACAATAACACGACCAAGAGAATGCAGGTGAGCAGAGCAGAGCAGCGCAAAATGCAATGCACAATGTCGAATAAATGGGGTGAGTCTTGACGTGGTAAAACCCAGAGTGCAAGTTGACCCCAGAAAAGCCCAAGAAGAACCACCTCAGAAACCCATTCAGCGCAAGAG
This sequence comes from Fusarium heterosporum, assembly GCA_013396295.1. Lineage (NCBI taxonomy): Eukaryota > Fungi > Ascomycota > Sordariomycetes > Hypocreales > Nectriaceae > Fusarium > Fusarium heterosporum. Next base: position 7,285 of record JAAGWQ010000163.1, on the reverse strand, counting down.
CCAGAGGATCAGAGGCGTCGACAAGTGAGACGAGATGGGGGCGTGGACATGTACAAGGACCGCTATGGGCGTGTCGTAGTATCATCCGTCGACAGTGGCAGTGGGGTGTAACCAAACGTCTAGGGTGCAGGGAAGCCATGGAAAAAGAAGCAATGGAGACTTGACTGGGATGGATAATGCGACGATGTTCATTTCGCGGCCTGTACTTGCAGGCCAGAAACGGGACCTTGCAGTCACTTTCTGTTCCCCGATGAAGTGGCTGGGAGAGAAAGTAGCCATCGAGTCATTTAGTGATAGCGTCTGCTTCTGCCATGTCACTTTACATCACGATACAATTTTGGACTGTCTGCCCGCCCACTGTTGGTGGCCTGGTGGGAGAAATGGAAACCCAGCACAACAGCAACACGTTCAGTTCAGGCTCAAGTTGCCAAGATGCGGGTACGTACCCGCGCTCCGGTAACTGCTCTTTACATAAATCCCAGTACTGAGAGACTGAAGAAAAGAAACGGGACCCGAACAGCCAGCACAATGGGAGCCTGAGAGCCTGGCACCTGGAAGGGAAACGGCCTGTGGCAGCGGGAACCACTGGGCTGGCGGGGAGCAGACGGGAGTCCTTCGAAAACTCTGGAGCCAGACATGCTAACTCAAGCCATACAAACCTAGTTCGAGTCACGGCGCGTTGGGGTACTTGTACATTAATTTTGGTTGAACCTGGGCTTGGAGCAAAGGTACCAAGTTCAGGACGTGAGATAAGCATAAGCATGCTCTTCAATATTGGTGTTCTGCTGAGACGAGCAAAGGGAGAAGCACCCTCGCCTAAGAGATGACAGTATCAAAGACAGAAAGACGCGAAATACATGGGAGATTCCCCAATCTCTGGCCCAGATATTCACTGTCGTAGACATGTAAAGAATGAAGATCGGGATCCAAGAGCAACGGCACCAAAACCTAAGGGTGTACAGGGTTCTGGGAATGGAGCATTTGAACGGCTCTTAGGGAGGGTCAAAAGAGTCAGAAGAACACCCTTGGGCGTCAGAAGTGCCTCTTCCATGGTGTCGTGTGGCCCTCACAGCTCTAACCAGACTGGCTGTCGACTGGTATGGGCTAGAATGCCCGACTTCACAGCAGTGGCCAACGAATAGTATGAGCCGATACAGATCACGGGAGATTTAATATTCCTCCATCTTGCGCCTGTCATTTCATGAAATAAGGGTCAGTCTACCGCGGTCCTAGGTAAATAGAAAATGAGGATGGTTCTCATATCCTCGCTCGCTATTGGATAACAGAACAATTTGGGACGAAACCTGGGAGGAAGAAACGGCCTAAGCACCGGGGGAAACTTCCCTAGGTCCCCTAGAAGCCCGCTTCCTAGGATTTTAAACACCAAGGCCTACGCCGGTGATGACGGCGTTGCAGCGATCATTTGCTGACTGGTACTTTTTTAGAAGTTCCCATTTATCAAATTCCGTTGTTGCGGCAAGTAGACCAATCTCGCAAGCGCCAACGGGGTCCCGCCTCTATTTTTCCATGTTTGATTTTCTTTTTGGGCATGGCTCTCCGCGTTGCAAATTGTCGTAATTTGGGCGCAAAACAGGAAATAGGACGGGCACCCAAAACGTCCCATTACCTAGCCGTGAACGCCCAGGGAGCAGAGCCACACGATTGATAGGTTCGCGGGGTCCTGGGAGATGAGCAATCCAATCTGTCTTGTCTCCCAGGACCACCACTGTCATTTCATGCTTTTCGAAGGTATCGACAAACAATAATATCACGGGTAAAGACTTGATCGTATCACAATGCGGCGTTTTTTCCGCGTGCTTTTTTCTGGTGAAGCTGAGCTTTGATGAGCCAAGCAATTTGTGAGATTAGATTTGGCACAGCAGACGCGTCTGTGACAGAGACGCGTTCTCTTATTCACTACACGCGCGCGCTCTGCCGCCTCAGCCTCGGTCATTTTCGTGACCTCGCGCGCTACAGCCAGCATCTTGAATGCGTGCGACCTTGGCAAGTTAACTTACCGAGTACGACGGCCTATCAATCAATAACACAAAAGAATGGCGCAGTTGAAAACACTTTTCGAGCTAATCCTAGGTCACATCTTATCTTCCAGGTTCATATGGTCTGGATCATATCTGAGCTCTATCAGATTCCATATTCGAAACCCTTGATCGCGTCCTAGCACTGTCTCGGGGTCGCATGAAATCGCTTCAGGGCCCGCCCCTCATTCATCCTCACAAACCTTATGGTGACTCTTCAGGGCCCTCGTGGGCTGATGGTACGTGCGGAGGCCGTCGTACAGCGGCCGGGGGCATTAATCAAACAGAGCACCTAGTCTTGATGCTTTTTCTTCTGTCGGGACGTGCCCTGGAATTATGCCATCAGGGATCTCGAATAAGAGGAAAAGGGGGAGGGGGATAGGAGGGGACGTGAGCGAGGGGTACTGTCGCCGTTGACGTCGAAACACGCTGGGGATTTATTTACATGAACGTGCTTGAAAATCACGGCTCTGTATCTGTCGAGGTGAAGCTGTGACATAAAGCAATCCATGTGCAGGTACAAACTGAAGGGAGAAGAAGTGCTTTTTACTGAAACGCGTGGACCCTTGTTCCACACGTGTACAAGTCGGTTGGTAGTCCGATTTATGCAACGCCAATCAGGGCATAAATGTCTTGAGACGCCACACAATTCCCTAGCCGTTAGCTAAAGGGACGCAGGCACTGTCCTAGCTTTCACAAGTCGATCATAAGCCCTAAAGTGGTTCCTGGAAACTCGAACTTGTTCACACACAGCACGATCGATGTGCATTGTGTCATGGTGCTTGGTGAACGTGCAAGCAGGTTTGCTTATCGGATGCAACGTTATGTAGGAGGCTGCCACACATCAGGCATCATCATCACCATCGTCACCGTCGTCATTCGCAGCATCATCAATAGGGCAGGTGGTATTACTTGTCTTGTGCCAGCAAGACACAAACGTCTGGCGAATGCACTAGATTGTTCCAACAAGGGTCTGAGAAGACTTGAATTTTCCTTGACCCATGCGAGATTGATTTGATGCCAACTTCGTCCACTGCCAAAAGATTTAGGTGCTTTACTTTCAGTCCCAGACCCAGCATTCACGCCAACCGTCCGGGGTGTGGGGCCGCTGCCAGGGCCAGCCGCCGGACCGTGGACTCGACAGGGCCCGGCTCAATTTCACACTGCTCGTCAATTACCAAATATGACCCTCCCAGGTACTGCACGGGTTCATTTCATGCCTAATTGTGGGCGTACGACCTAGCACTCGGTACTTTCCAGAGGGCTGCTGCAGGTACCAAACATCCATTCTGGTACTACGGTGCTCCATTGTTTGAAGCCCTTGGGCCGGGCTCGTGAACAGGCGCTACATTATCCGTTAACATCTCTTGTCGCTTTCTCCCACTCGGGGCCCATTTCCCGATCCTGAACTCGCCTGTCTCGACAATGCCGCAGGATCGACCCAATGCAAAGGGCACACGCCCGGGGAACGGAGATTGCCTGTACCAGAAACAGAGACGAGCCTGCTCACGATGATACCGTACGGTAGTATTCCCGGGTTGACCGGTGCTGGGAAAAGTCCACCAGAGCTTCTCGAAGCAAAGGCTATCCTGGCCCAACGGAGTGGACGACCTAGGCGTCGATCCATCTCGCAGTGCAGCTGGTGATTGTCGTGCCCATCCTCCTCTCATAATCTCATTGCTCTCTTTAATATTGCCACTTATCTTACAGAGTGGTTTTCGTAGATTAGATCTGTAGATTGGATGCCTCCCTCGGAATTGTCTCTCGATCAATCGTGGTGTGAAACGCTCATTTTGCTTCTGTCGCCCAGCCTTGCATCATGCAGCCGCTCACAGTGACCAAGCAGATAACTGTAGTGTCTCACAGGCGGGGTGACTTCTGATGCCATTGTCCCTGCATCTTCGACCCAGTCAAAGACTCCAACAAAGCTCGAGCTCGCACATCGCTTCATGGCCATGCGCTGTTACGGCCCAAAGCTATGCCCAGGAGTTCCCTGCGCGACACGTCTGTCACTGAGCGACCAGATGCACAAAAGGTAGATGATGCGAGTAAGCCCACGCCTAGGATCTCTGCCAGGCCCGTTCGCCCTGTTCCAGCCGCTTTTTGAGGTGGTAACTGAAGGGATTATTCTTGTTATACTCAGAACTGGACCCTGTGGGACGACCTGCTGCGGCAATGGCCTGCATGATGGCCCTAGGCGCCGAAACGCGGCACGCACAGATGGAGGCTGGGAGTCTATGTAGGTTAATGGAAATCTCTTCTTTGAAGCGAAAAGCTATGCCAATTGTTGGGCAACGTCTCCGGGCCAGTGTCTGTACTGATCTTCCAACTTGCTTCGGATTGTACCTGAACGTGCCGTGCCGTGTCTGAAATAGTGTGCCGCTATCTCCTTGGTTTAGGCCCAACGCTATCGTCATTGCACCGTTCTTCTTCTGTAGTGTTTCAGTGGCTCGGCTCACATCATGTCCGTTATACTCTACAGAAGCCATCTCTTCTCTACTATGTTGAACCCGCCATAACCTACCCTGAGATCGTGATCGAGTCTGCGCCACAATTACATGTATTCCCAGCCCTCGTATACTCTGGCCGCCGTGCAATGCCTCACTTTCGTGGTTTCCCTGCCACCTCGCCTAGAGAGGCCTAGCCAGCCTTGACACCAACTCAACTCACCTAAGCTAACTTTTCTTCAGTTGACATTTGTGGAGTGCAGCCGTCAAAGGGTTCTCCCCGATGGGACGCCCCGTGCTCCACTGGAGCCTTGTGCCCGTTGGCTTGTCTCTAGTCTATGGCGTTCTGTCCAACCGTGCCGACAACAGTCGAGTGCACTGAAAACTGTCCGATAATCTAGGAACCATTGATTAAGTTGGCTGATCAGCATGCTCGGGATGCCGGGAGGTCCCCCATTTTTTCAGCAATTCCTCGGCAACCGTTCTGTTGTTGAATAGGGGCCCGTGATCCTTGAACGATGCTCAGGATGTGCGCCGGTCTCGAATCGAGCTTTTTGGACCCATGCCTCGTCACCGCATTGTTGGGTTCGTTTCGTCGTGTTCCGCTCGCTTTGAGGGTCCATGTCCATCGCTGAGCCTTAACTCTTCGATCATCCGCCAACCGGGACCTGAGCTGGCACTTCCGCACTGGCCGGGTTCAAGGCAGGCTTGTTACTTTGCGTGGAATCGTGCTAATGTGGCGATGTCTGCCCATCTCGAAAGCATCCCGAGAGCTTTGGCAGTCGATCTTAGCCCACTCTGGTCACCCGTCACAGCGGCATCGCTCAGGTGAAGTCATTGATCAATGCTGTTACCGACACGACCATTGGACACGAAAACGCGATATGTCGATCTATTTTGTTGACAAACGTGGAATCATGGACATGACCCAGTGATGACCATCGCAACCGATATTCGGTGGAGAGATGTGCAGCTTATCGTGGAGCACGGATTCAGGGACCAGTCGTACCCAACAGACGAATTGTCTCCAGATCGTCGACTTGCGGCGAGGGTCAGTTATTCCCAGTTTTGTCGCATTATAGAGCACCGAATTTAATTTTCTTGGGGAGGATGAGCTTGTCGCGCCGTTTTGGATACTTAGTTTCAGCCCAACTGTTGCGGCTTGCAGAAGCGCGAGGTCAAAGGTTGCCTACCCCAGACTTGTGCCAAGTTGAGCATTGCTTAGTCTACACATCTGAACCTGATATGGAAACCCAACCTGCATTGGTAAAGAGTATTCTTGTTATGGCCTAGAGCTGGACCTTGTCGTGACTCTGTAGCTGGCACACCCCATCTGGTGATAGGTATCATCGTTGATGAAGTTTCTCCAGTAGATAGGTTGCGCCAAGCTCAAGCTATTGATGGATACCGATTTCTACCGTAGACAAAACCTTAGTAGCGAATCGTCAACGAATGCTTCAGTAGCTCGACACGTCGACATTAGAATCACTGCAGCAACATGGACTAATCCCGGCATGTTGTTAGATGGTCACAACTCCGTCGGGCGGTCACTTGCAGGTTCTGCCCCTCCAACCGCGCGTTGAGGACTGACAGCTTCTTGCAAGGCGCAGGGTAGATGCATAATTGTCTTGCCATGCGGTCTGTGAGATACTGCGCTCCTCCTGCAGTGTCTCACAGCCCTGCAGCGAGTATGGGTGCGCTTGGATACCGAGGGATGGAAAGCTAGCTATTTAGTAAGCGCGGTATGCTCGATCTTGACAGATCCATCCATCTAGACATCCAAGAACCCACAACAACGCAACGCCTCATAATGATCAGAGTCCGTCTGAATCCCCGAGCTCATGGAAATGACAGCTGATCGATCGTATGGGGTTTGGCTAAGGGCTAGTTCCGCTCAACACCATGCGTGGTTCCACTCAAGCGGTGAAGACTTCACTCGATTTTCTGTAGGGTAGATGGCGGTGAAAATGTCGGAGGCAGTCAGGCTTTTCTGTTAGCACAGTCTGTGCCGCAGTAGGAAGAAACTTGAATGAACAATCGGCCTGCATGCATGGGTTGGAGTTTTTTAGAGCAATGTTCCAAAGCAGGTGAGTTGCATGTGGGCTAGTGATGAGCCTCATCGACTACACACTTACATCATGGCGGTGCGGCTCGCTCTGAAGATGATATAACTTTGTGGCGGAACAGCCATCAAAACCAATAGTCGTATAATGCATATCGTAGAATAGCCCATTTTGGCCAGTACTGCCATCGAATGCTCTTGAGATTGGGCATGGTTTATGCAGAGGTGGACACTGGCGGGAAGGCGCATGATATACACACGCACAACAGCCGATATATGACAGAGTCATTCAAGATGATATTCATGCAGATGGTATGAATGCAGACTCGACAAGAATATTTGGCTTGATTGATCTGAGATATTAAATCCAAGACCCCTACTGGTTAATGCATTGCGGTTATGATGTTGTTTGAGAGTGTCTGTATTGATCGTGCAGGAGAGCATCAATAAGTTGTTCGTCGAAAATTTTACAATATATGATAAAGTCTCAAAATATTTAACAAATTTATCTAAACCCTTATGATGAATTTTATATAAATCTTCAGAAATAGAGGGACATATCTCTTAGAATTCCTTATCATCGCAACCTTTGCCATCCATCATCGCACAAGTCCCCAAACAGTGCCATTGGATTTGAGGAACTAGAGGCCACTGGCAGAGTCCATCAAGAGCAAACAGAGTCTCTTCCGTTGAAATGCAGTGTGCATGCGCCGGCCTTGTACCTGCCTAGAGGCAGGTAC